>JAGDQP010065047.1:0-11476 GCA_022664845.1 Lepisma saccharinum | reverse complement strand
ACACGTAATTAATCGTGTCGCACTTTTTAATGTAATGTGGTTAGGAATGAGGCAGAATTATTATTTTACTAGCTGCTCAAAATTTTCATTAAATTTAAAAGAACATCGAACTATATCTAAAGAACACAACTCATTACCAGTACGGTAATTGTTTTCCGTGTGAATTGGGTTCGAATAGCGTCGTGGTTCTTCACAACTGGTGGTTGATTAAAATAGCATACTTATTCATCACAATAACGCATCAATTCCGTGTTAAAAATGTAAATACGCTTTGGAGTTAGATAGTAACAATGTTGTTACCCATTCAAGGCAATAATTATAAAAATTATATATACTTTTCTGTTTTCCAAATGCTGAAAGGTCACGGCACCCTATCAACTCACGTTCACTGCCTCATCTTTAAAACTAGAATTCTCCCCAAGAAACTCAGCAGCTCCATGTTTATTATAACTGTAATAGCAACATTTCACTTTCTTGGTAAGCCAAACTTCTTCACTTTATTTGCATATTAAAATATTTAAGGAATACGGGAAAGTTTACATTTAGTTCGCGAACTTTCCTTCTTAAAGAATAAACATAAATTTCTTACCAACTTGTCCTACAATTCACAAATATGTTTAATTTCTGCGGAGCTTACTGCATTTCATAACAAGACGAGACTTACAAATCAGTGTTGTAACTCGTATCGATTTGAAATTGGCCAACATTACCAGAGGTATATTCCCCAGTTGACTCAAATAGAATTCCATAACATTTTTTGTGTACTATTTTAACACAATATGAAAGCAAATTTTACATTGTTTGAGCTCCAACACAATATTTGATCATTCCCAACAAGGAGCGCCCATGTTGTGGTTTTCAGGGAGGGAGGGGGACAAGGCCAGCACCGCTTTCCTTTTTACATATCTGTGGTTTTGAAGAAAACCTAAGACTTTCATGTTTTGGAGAGGGCTTTATACAAAGGAGACTCCTTCTTCTCCAATATAACATGCAATAATATTACAGGGGAGGCTGTTGTATTATTGCGCGGCCACTATGCGTTACGACCGTCACTTATTACGAATATGGTGGAATTCGTGGCAGCCAAAAAAATGTAAAACTTACTGGAGAAATCTAATGGTTGTAACGCGTTTGGAAGTGTCGAAACGCTAAATAAATTTTAGTCGTGGAAATATGAAATGAGAGTGTGACCGAAAAGTGCTTTAAACTATTTCAATATTTCCACATTGAGGGCGGATACGTGGAGTAAATGTTAAACGCCATGTACATCGCGTTTGTTGAAAAATTATATAACCCGACTTTACCCAACCCGTCTTCGCTCACTCGACATTGTCCTTTTAAAAACTGTCACTCATAACACAAAACCACGCCTTTAGTATTTTTCCGTATGTTGTCATGTTCCTGTGTGTTTATCGACTCGAGTGTGTATTTAACGATATAATAATAAATTGTTTTTCGCAACACTTTTTGGATTTCTTGTTGTTGCAAGGTATTTATATAGAAGGGTTTATGTGAATTATTTGCAAGGAATGAGTGGTATAAAGCGTACATATGGTAGAATAACTGGATGCCACAAATTGCACAATAGCCCTCGTTCCATTTCTTCAAACGGTAATGTTATTAACCTATTTTACAATGATATTAGATTGCTAGATGCCAAAAACTGTATTAAGCAAGGAAGTGGCATAGATCTAATGAGGACCTACTATCTATCCTTTTTGGGGAGCGGGGAACTGTGTCTGGCTTCAGACAATGACCGAGCATTCCTCTATCGTTTAGTACCCCGTAGAACCCACACACTAATAAAAATTGTTAGGCATCTTCCTTTCAAATTTACTACATGGGGCCCTAGTGATTCAGTTCTCATTTATTGCGCTGGGGATTTTCAGTTCAATCTCGCGTATAGCCATGTGGGCGTTGTGGTTGCGAACTACTATCTGCATGGGTTTTCTCGAAACAATACAAGATGCGCATGTATGTAAACAATCACAACTACGAGCCACGTTCTCTTTCCGGAATAGTTCTTATCGGCCTCTTCATCTACCCAATAAGTTATCCATGCTTATACGACGGATAACTGTTAACTGGAGACTTTCGAACACTAAATTTGACTTATCGGCAGGACAAAGTTATCCGAGCGCTTATCGGGACTTTGTTGACCTAACCCTAAATCGGATATTCTTGTACGCTTTGTTACCAAACACCTTCTCTAGATCGGCAAGATGTTTATTGCTTAAATTTTGCTTTAACTGTTGCTATTTTCGTTGTAATTACATTCTCTGCGTAATTATTTTCATTGACAAATACTATAGTATCGATTTGGACTTGATTCTCGTCACATGCAATCTATCATCTAATGTAAAACGTACTACCAGATTAATTCTGTGAAGATTGAGTATTGACATCCGTCATATGATATACTGAGGTTCTGTCTAAATATCAATATACGTTCTGTCTGAATGTGTTCTCGCAAGAATCAAGTTTATATTTATAACCCGAACACTCCTGCGCAGCAGATTTACGACTATTGGTACAAGACCTACAGTACGACGCCTGAGGCATATCTCCACAGGATTTTAATAGGAGATATGACAATATAGTCCTAAGGTATTCAGTTACTAAAGTGAATTACAGACAACTACAAAAGCATTTACCTACCAGAGCTCCTGAACTCTTCTTTCGTTAACATCATAGCATTGAAAAGACGGGATAATCTCAAGTTTTCTCAAACTCTTTTTTTTTTTAGAGTTTTACATGTCCCTTCAAAATTCCTGAAGGTGAGATTTGAAGTTCGGCAGATGAAAACTGCATTGGTTTAACACAGATTTCATAAAACTACATACCGTAAGCAGACACGACACATACATTACTCTGCAATTCGTTAAAACAGGGATCTCCAACCTACAGCTTGCGTAGTAATTTTGATTGAACCCGAAAGAAATTACAGTTACTATATTCTACAATGGATCTAAAAGAAAATAATCTCAAACCCAATTCATGTTGTCAGTATGTTTATACATTCAACAGATTGCAGATAATTCTCAGGTGTCGAATTATTATATTACTTTAGAATTGATTATTTTTAATGCGGTCCTAGCCCTCTTCTTGCTTAGCCAATTCGTCCCAGTGACAAAAAAAGAGTTGGAGATTGCTGTGTTAGATGGCTGAACACATTGTTCTGTGTATTCCAAATGAACAACTTTCCGGTGTATTGATGATAACACAACGAAGCTGAGTCCAAACACTTTTGAAACAACTTGAATCTGGAAATCCACGCATGTTTAGTAAATTGAAGCAACTTTTAGAACATGATGCCGGACATAACTGCGGAGGACGGGGTGGCAACATAAGGAAGAGATTGTCACACTATTTCTTTGAAATCATTGGGGAAATTTGCAATGCATTTTTCCTGTTGTACACGGGGTGTTTTTAGCAATATATTAATCATATTTCAACAATGAATTTCCTGTAATAGTAGGATGAAAATTGACGATGTTCATCTTTGTCAAATAAAAATAAGCATTGTCGGAGCTGCAGCAGCTTATAGTTGGTGCTGCTTCGTTACAAGCGACGTAATATATTCCCATAACAATATATTGTAAGCTCCTTAAATACTGGATGATCTACTATTATCTCCTATTGGTAATACATTGTAGATAAGTCATTAATGAAGTTAGATGGTTGCTTTCGATTGTATAATGTACTATGGTCCTTGCCGTTTAATATTTCAACGTGGGCACCAGCATTAGTAACACACCGTTGCAAGCGGAGTCCAACGCTCTTCACAGACCGTTGCAACATATCGCTAGGCACGGATACACACTCCTCCCTAATCACTGCTTCCAAAGTGTTTAAATTACGCTGTTTTCTGGCATAACCTTATCTTTCTCTACAGCAAAGAAAAGTTATGTAACAATTAATTACTGACATAGAACAGAGCATCATGTAACAGTAAAAGTTTTGATGTTATAGCCTTACTGACAAAATAGCATTGAAACAACAACAGGGACATAATAATGGATCACCCTGTATATAAGGTATGGGTTTCATACTTATAAATAAATAGGAAAACAAGGGCTAAGGGCTGGATGGAGGTAACATCTTGTATGTTTATAATAGTGTTCCCTGCGTATTATTAATGGCATAAGAAGTAGGTGTCCTCATACAAGTGTAGCATGTACATCCTGCTTTGAGGCAGCGCGTCTCTGTTTGTGGAGACGTATTGCTTAGCACGATGTAGGAAATGTATTTTTCTGGTTCACAAGTAAGCCTTATTTCTGTGTTCGTCGTAGGAACATGTTATGGACATCCATTGAATGTCCAAATCTCGTATACATGGACATCCATTGTATATCCACACTGTCCAACAAAGGTACATGCAGTTCTTGTACATCCATTGGACGTCCACAACATCCGTCTTCGAGACATCCATTTGCTGGACAACCACAATGATCTTCACATGTACATCTATTTTCTGTACGTCCCTTGGACGTCCATAATATCCGTCTGTGGGACATCCATTTCCTTAAAATGCAGTGGACGTCCACAATGCCATTCATATGAACATTCACTTCCCGGATATCCATTGAATGCCCATATCTTCGGTACATCCCATCCAATTTCTGGACGTGCTATGTACGTGAACTATGTCCATCTTCGGGACTTCCATTTTATGTACTTCCATCTCATGTATAATAGGTCCATGGACGTACCAGGACATAATATGGACGCTCTGTGCTGTTAGGGATATCGTGTCTGCGGATTTAAAATTTCAACATAAATCGATAAAGGTAAAGTGAATCCTTAACAGCACTATTGCTTACGCCCTTCCCGACAACATAAATCAAAAGGGAGTTCAAATCTGAAGTCAGTTTCGCTCTACCTTGTTCCGTTGATGCGTTAGCCCCCATTTTTTGTGGGTGGGGGGAGGGTCCTCTAAACATGAGCTAAAGTCAGGAGTTTATCCGCAGAAATATCTCCGGGGGATATTTCTAACCCTTCGGGGAAGAGACTAGATTCCATTATGTTATTTACTAATTCTGGAGAGCTTTCCGGGCGGGGGCATTTCTCGTGCTCTGAGTGCATTACTCCCAGTCACCCTCAGAAAGAAACACTGGATAAAATAATCACCACCATTACTCTCTGTCTTTTTTTTTTTTTTCATTTCAATACCACAGCGACAATTGCGCAATACGTAACTGAAACCTCATTCAAGCAAAAACAGTAAAATTTCCCCTCGGGCAGCGCGGAAAAACCAGCGAGTACACATTGTACCCAATTCGGCTCTTGGGCTGACTAATTATTACCTGAAAACAAGGCTGGAACAGTTTTCATTTAGCCATGTTCCCCCGAAAACAAATAAAACTAAAATACGATTCTTATACTTGAACTTCATAGAAGGACTTACTTTACCACGAAAGCATTATTTAAACAGACGAAAAGCATACCTCGGCTCTTTTCCTTCTTCATTAAGTGGTGCAATTAGATGTTGTGCTTCTGGAGTGGATAATATAACGAACTGAACGCTGGTCTTTCTCAGAGGGTTTCATTAATTACAAGTAGATTCTTATGTACATGATTTTCAGCTGACACCTTTGTTGACTTCTTCAAGTATACGTGGAAAAACAAGTTAAAATGAAACCGCAAGCATCATCGCTAGGAAAACCAGAAGGAAGAATTGAGGGAACAGTTACGTATCAATTAAAAGATACACATAGGCAAACTACAGGAGTACCATGGATTACATCGACACAACTTCCTGTGTTGTAAGGACTATTTTGGTAGTTGATGTCTTGCCCGTGATAAGTTTATAAGCTACTGTTAATTAAGTTCATAAACACAATTAAATCCACACCTTAACTAGAATTTGAATCTAGAACTTACGCTAGCCTAACGATTCAGCCCACCGATGCTTAGAGGTGAGCTCTTCCAAATATTTATGTAGATTTAGGAAGTATTTAGGTGAGGTTTAGATTCCACAAATTCAGACTTTCACGTGAGATTAGTATAATTTTAAGGGTATGTATTACGTAGTAATATAGACATTATCTCTATTTTATACACACGCAAATTTTATTTATTTCTCAAGTTTGACTTCCCTCGCATTACTTGAATATCGGATCAACCCTGAGCCAATAACGCGAATATCATCATGGCTCGCCTGTACTGGTTCAATTTTGTTCTACATTGTCGAGGTACGATATTTCAACCTTCAATGCTGTTCCCGAAATTTAGAAATATGTTGTATTTCAACCAGAAAAGATATAAAAATAAACTTTGCAAATTAAAATATGAAATTTAGAAATATATCACAATCTGAAGATGTCACTGCGTAGTATTGGCCGATATAATTTGGAAGCTCGTCGTGTGTGTTTGGAAATGTCTATGTAACGGAAACAAAACATGTCCTAGGTATATAAAACTTCTACGCGCTCGCTGCTTTACCGTCTGTCATCACATTCCATGAGCTAAGGTAGTGCATATAGTCGAACAATATTTCTCGATAGATGGCTCCGTAACAAAGTGGCTAAGGCGAAGGAATATAAATCAATCAATCACAAGGTTCCAGGTTCAAATCCAACCACAAACAAGTGCGAGAAATTTCAACTGTACATCAAACTGAAAAAAATAATACTAACTTTTTAAAGACATACTTTTCTTTAAAAAATCGTACTAAAACTTAAAATTCATTTTGTTTATGCATGACTAAAAAAAGAAAAGCATGGGGCGCGCTCTCATATACAGTCATTTTATAAATTCTTGATTTGGCGTGCCCCATGATTTTCTTTTTAGTCGTGCTTAACAAAATTATTTTTTAAAAGTTTTTTTATTATTATTTTTCTGAGTTATTTCAATGTTCGGACACTTTTTCTCAAGCCAACGTTTTGTGACCCAAATCCTAAAGGGTTCTTCAACCAGTCAAACGCAACGTCGTTGCAGGTTAGTATTTATTTTAGGATAAAGAACTCCATATTAAAAAAAAATGCTTTTAAAAGATATAAATACCTGCTATATAGAAATATATGAAAGTAATAATGGAATATCGTATTGTCACCCGACCTAGGTAGGTCGCTGTGTAAAATTTCATTATTGTATGACGTCGGGAAATAAGTTAAATTAACATTGCAAAATTTAAGGGCACCACAAAACATTATGAACTAAAGAAAAGTGTGTAAAAAGAATGGAACGCCTGGTTAAATAAATGCACGATGTAGTCAAGATCACACGTTTTCGAAACCAAGTGTAAAAATATAAGTATTTTGGTTCATCACAGCTGAAAATTTATCTCAGAGAAAGAGAGTGCTTTCCTATACCGATCAGCATCAATATGGACAAAATTGTTTGCCATTCGATATGGATTAATATAAATAACATCGATCAAAATTACAACCGTTATTGATATCAGCCGACATCGATGTGCTACGGAGGTTGGTACTGAGTAGGCACGCAGATTCCAGTCTTTTTTACCGGCCATACTAACCAGTTTTCTAGGGTTTTGGTTACCTTGTTAGTTTCACCAGGCGAATACCGGAATAGTACAAAGAACTTGGCCGCTACCAGTCTCTTCACTTCAGAAGAGAGGGGCGTTATTCAAAAGACTCCTAATAACATGATGAGCTTAGGTTAAAGCTACCAATATGGTTTATAAATGAAAGCTAATACCGACCTGCGGTAGTTCAGCTGATAGAGCGTTGTCTTAGCATTTGGAAGGTTCTGGAAACGACCCCACCAGCCGCCCGTCCTGACTGAGTTGTTTTTAGTTTTCTTCCTTAAAACAAGGTAAATAACGGGATGGTACCTACTAACTAGGCCCTGGCGGCTACCTTCCTACATACTCTTCTTCACTCTATCTTGGTCTAAGCCCCAAGGCTGATTTTCATGAACGCTTGCGTTGCTTGTGATTAGGGTGAGTAGTCAATTGAAACACGTGTTTTATTACGTGTTCTACGGGTAACACGTGTTTTAATTGGCTATTCTCCCAAATCGCAAGCTTCCATGGAAAGCAACCCTGAGATGCCTGAAGACCAAAAACAAATTCAAACATTCATAATTGAAAGCTAATTTAAAGAAAATCGAAATCACTGCACAATAATTAATTAATAAACTGATTGGGTCAAGTCTTATGCGTGTGTGTGTGTTTATAGACGTCAGAAGAAACCTGTTTTTACCGGTACAGGTCGTTCCCTTCACCTGAAGTCCTTTTTTTGCACTTAAGTATGAAAAAGAAACTTGTATTTATGAGTGTCTCTTTTTCACAAGTTGTCAATTAGCAACCAATGACGCGTAGTCTTTGACGCAAACGCATTGCGACAAACTTTTCTACTTCTTGAAACTTAACTAACCTATTTTATTTATTGTCGAGTAGCCGAAGTCTTTCTGCTCAAGTAGTTTCAAGAGCGTTTGCCAAAGGAAAAATTACAGGTAATGATGGCAAATTCTTAATAACAGAAGAATTATATATACTTACGTGTTCTGAATTAATAGAACTGAATAAGACTTTTTAAAGACATTTAGTAAAGGATTTCGTTATCTTTCTCGGAAACTGTGTCAACTAAAAACCCCAAAACATTTCCTTGTTCTGTTTTATTATATATTTTATTTCTTTTCCACCTGTTTTGGTCTGCCTGCACGTGGAGAATAAACACTTGCAGTTTCTTTTAGTGTTGATTTTCCCAGCCCGCAAATAACCTATGTGACTTATAAACACTAAAGCAGGGGTCTTCATTTTTTTTTTCGGTCCGAATTGATTATAATATCACACCCAGCTCTACGTAACGATGCTGGAGTGACTATTTACTGTCAAAAGATAAGACGCAAGAGCAAATATTTGGACTCGTTTGTCCACTCCCAGTCTAATCCATTGCGAATAAAATTCTCAGTTTTATACGCTTTTTATCGCTGTTCGGCCCGTTTTCTGATTTAAGTCTTAATTTCTGAGCTATTCATAATAGTATACCATACTTTGCATATAATGGAAAATATTGAAAATAATATTTACATTTTTCGCAGAGAATTAATACAAAAAAAAAAGAAAAAAAACAGACCACACAGCGATATCAAGCTTAAAATGTTGAGTTAGAACCGAAAATTTTGTCCATATTGCTTTAGACTGGTAATGGACAAACGAGATTAAGTGTCCTCTCCGCTCCGTGGCTTCATATATTCATGAAATTTACAATGGGAGCAGTCAGTCCAGTATCGCTTTTAAATAGAAGTCATTGTAATATCACAATAAAAGGGCTCAGACAGGTCCATTTATCTCTATCTGAAAGTGATACTGGACTGATCGTAGCCATTAAACATTTAATAAAATATAATGAAACCAGGGAGTGAACGGGACAGTTCACCTTGATCCCCAACTTCCAGTATAAACTAATATGGACTAAATTTTCAGTTCTATGTTTGCTATTCTTGTTATTGCTGCGTGGTCTGTTTTTTATTCATGTCTTAATTCTGGGAATTTGAATATTATTTATGACCTTTAGACATCTAAGGTTCAGACCGAGATAGGGAAGGGGAAAGGAAGCGGGAAGGTGTAGTCCAGGGCCTATGTTGAAGGTCCATTACGGAATTTGCCTGGTGTGACAGGAAAAACCCTGGAAAACCTCACTCAGGATGGTCGGCCACTGGGATCGAACCCACGACCTCCTGAGTGCTACGCCTATACTACTGAGCTACGGCGGCTTGGTATTAATTCTGACAAAAAACGTAAATATTATTTACATTATGTAGTAGGCATGGTACCGAGACCGAGACTAAGGTCCAGAAATCGAGACGAGACCGAGACACTATGCATCGAGACTTACTCGAGACCAAGACGAGACCTATCTCTCGAGACGAGACCTATCTCTCGAGACGAGACCGATACTTGCATCTCGAGACTATAAGCTTTATTTTCACGAATGTCGATAATATTAATTTAATGCTTTTGTTGATGTTGTTCCATACAGAAGAAGTCTTGTGACAATTAGTTTCATTCTGATAAAGTTTATTTAACATGTTATATTGTAGTTTCAAAATATGACTATAAGTCATATAAGTAGTTAAGTTATCAATGCCAAACTATTTTCCGTTGTCTTTCAACAATAACATAAAGTGTTGGAGATTGATTCGGGGACGGATGAATACAGACATTTATTTTCTTCTGCGAATTTTCATCCCCATACGGTCTTTTACTTCTGTTAACACTCTCCCATTTATATCAGCCTCTGATACTGAAAAGACTGTAAAGCACACGTCAACAAGCCAAACTACCTAAACTCTAATATGGGTGTTTTCTTACATCATTTATTTATTATATTTTTAAAAAAATGGAAAGACTTTTGCAATACTAACTTTACAAAAGACGGAGACAATATACAGTAGAGTAGTAGACGCTCTTTTATACGGCACGGTCGGGATCGCAGCCATGCTGGATAACCAATTTTGCCGGATAATCGAACGTGTATAGTCCTAACGGCCACAAAGCAGGAAACGATGAACTTAAGTGAACACTGACAATCACGACAAACACTAAGCAAACGGAAACATGGTTACAAACATCACTGTAGTAAACATCACTGTATAAAGCATGCGACACAGATGAACAGCAGATGACAAAGAAAATGGCATTTACAGCCAAGCGCAGTGGCGCAACGTTGCGGACAAGGTCAGTGAGAGCCCGAGCACAACCGGAAAAAGCCGAATGCAAGTGGCTCGACCGATGCAGGATAATAGAGCGTGCCGGATAAAAGAGCGCCTACTGTATATGGAAACACTCATACTGTAAGTCGGAGTTCAGTGGCGGAACACCTCAACGGCACCTCAACTATCTTCTTATCCCTGGTAGTTCCTGATTTGAAACTTGAAGACAGAGAGACGTAGAGGGGATATAAGATTGTACGTACATAGTAATGCCTTAGACACAGCACATTTTCTATCTATTAATATATGCTTTGCTAGGATTGTTGGAATAGCATTTAAATCTGATAACACGGCTTATTTGAAATACCAATGTGCTTATTTCAGTTTATAAGATTCGCAATTACGCTATTTGAAAGTAGCGCCTACCGGGAACACCACTCGCTTCTTTTTGCTTTAATGTATGGACGTGCACCTGTAATCCATACTTATGAATTGGTTCGTTTAATAACTCAAGTTGTAAACTAATTGATTCGTGTAGCTGCGGAGTTCCGTAAATATTACTTTCAATTTCTTTGTATTTGATTATTTCCTTGCACAAAAATTCAAAGTAAGTAAAAATTTTGTCACGCACTGTATACTGTTAAAAATTTTGCTAACGTTACTAGAAATTTTCAGAGAGGTTTCTAAGAATTTTAGTATTTCATGTTGTTTCACTGTAAAGAGGAAAACTCAGAGACATTTCGTATGATTATCTGGATATTTTTCGTTTTCAGTTCTGCACCTGCACAGAATGAGAAAACTATTTCTTATCGTAGCTGTGCATACAATGTTGATCAAGAGTTTGCTGCCGCCA
>JAGDQP010065046.1:980-11476 GCA_022664845.1 Lepisma saccharinum | reverse complement strand
CAAAAATGAAGATAAAAGAGTAATATCTACGAGCCGCCGTAGCTCAGTGGTAGCTCAGCGTTGGCTTAGCATTCGGAAGGTCGTGGGTTCGATCGCAGCGGATGACTATCCTGACTGATCTTTTTCCAGGGTTTACCCCATCACACCAGGCAAATTCCGGGATAGCACATTCAACATAGGCCCTCCTCGACACCTTCCCGAATCCTTTCTCCTTCCCTATCCCAGCCTGAGCCTTAGATGCCTAAAGGCCGTAAATAAAATTAAAATTCAAAAAGAGTAATATCTGTTATTTTCGGTTACACATAATTTCAATATATATTAATCTTAATTTGCTAATCAGAAGATTTAATTTTATAAAATGCATATTCAAAGCGTCAATGAACTGTATTTGGAATATTATTTTGTAAGTCTTGATTATTATATCTTGAAATATTTTCCATTATTTTTCTAAGGTATATAAGGTATCTAGAAAGGTAATGCAGAATTAGAGCTGACTTCGGGGTCACCGAGAGGTTAACACGTTCTCTCTCTCTCTCTGTGCGCATGATCATCGGTTCGATTCCCACAGGAGTCCATTGAACGGAGTGGTACTAAGTCCACTTTACCACAAAAATGTAATACACGTCCTTAGAATCTCACCGCCCTTAGAAGCTCAGCTTGTTTACGACGTTAATAACAAGTTAATCCATCCAATCAATCCTACTTAAAGCTGAACTTTCTCATAATTAAGGGAAAGTATTTCTCGTCATAGCTAATTGAGTGGGCTGATCAGAGCGTAACATTATATTATTTTCGTCTGTCCGTTTCAATAATATCTTATATAACATGTAGTATTTAAGTCGAACGAAGCGTCACTGTGCTTTGCATCTAAAAAGTCGGGTAGTTTACTGCACAATAATTTATCTTACTGTTCGTATGATGCTTTTTAAAGTAAAAATTTTAGTTATTTAAAATACTATTCCTTCATAACGAATTGAAACATAATAAATATTGTTGATTATAGAATTTCAAAAAATAATAAGTATTGTTGATTATAGAATTTCACACACTTTTATTTCAAGATCTATTAATCATTCACACACTTTTCTTCGCCGCTAAGCCAAAACGATAATATTGCATAATAATAATAATAATATCATCACCATCGTCGCTTTTAAGGCAGAATTGCTTTTAATAAGCATAAATCATAAAGTTTAGTCATATATTAACATATGTTAGATAAGACCTACAGTTTTGGGGAAAGTATAGGCTTTGAACCACTCCGTTCATATGCCCTTCACCGAACTTGAACCTGTAATCATCGCACATAAAGCAAGCGTGCTAATCTCTTGGCTAACCGGGGATCATATTCAGAGGTGTGATATTTAAATAGTCTCGTTAAACACGATATGACTATGTTTACCCTTGGTGATCTCATTAGGACCCCTGCCGGTAACCATGCTCGTGTTACCGACGGAGGTGAGGGAGGAGTAGCTCTGCTCCAAATGTTAATGCTATTTGTCGTTGCTATTGTTGCAGTCTTAATTAACAGGTGTCAACTAAATTATGTAGGCTATTAGAGCCCCATACGTGACCTCTGATAAACACACCAAAATGCCGCTTACAAAAGTTAGAAATGGATAAAGTGGAAACTTTTCTCTTAATACTTCGTTCCTATTGCATTTTTGGAGTTTTATTTTATGCTGTTTCACTCTCCTGATTTGTTTGTTAGGGGTTCCAAGTAGCAGTCTAAGTAGCAGTACAAAAATAAAATCAGAGTCCAAGAAATCTGATAACATTATTTTGATAGTTAGTTTATTTTCAAACAGCCGTTTGTTTGAAAATTTCTATTGCACTATTTATTACTACTTGTAGAGTAAAGCGCAATGATGAGCAATCATTTATAACACCATATTGTTGTTAAATATATGCTATTAAAAACGAAAGGGGGGCTAATTTATTTCCTCTCTTCCAATAATAATAACCGTTTCTCTCCCTTCCTCATCTTCTTCATGTAAGGAGAAATAACTGAAGGTAAGTAAATATATTTGAAATTGTGCGTCAACTAAGATCCATGCATTAAAGACTGTTCCGTCGCTAATTCCTGGTATTTTGTGTTGAGTTTTTTTGCAGGTTTTTCCCTAAGCTCCATAAGACAAACGCAAGAATGGCACTCTCTGTCTGCAAATAATTCCCTAATCGCTCTCCCGGTAGCATCGGAGATCACACTCCGTCACTTTTCAGATTGGAGAAAAAAATAGACTTTATAACAACTACAGTTCTAAACTTCGGGTAAATTATTTAACCTTGATAGTTCGGAGTTATAATCTAAAAAAATATACGAAATCAATAAAGTGAAGCGAAGAAGAGCTATTTCTTAATGTGCGTATATCTATTTTCGGTATTTATAAGTTATGTCACATCTTAATTATTAGACCTAATGCAACGGGATTTCTTTTAATGAAATGACATACAAGCTCAATTTTTATCTAGGCAATGTATTGTTGGCGATAAGTTAAATATTTTTCTTCACGGTAGATCAAACTGTAATGATAGTTCACAGCAACAGGTTAAACTAAAGAAGCTTTAATGAGACAAGTACCTTATAAGACTGTTAAGGTAAGATTTGTGCTTAAGAGATATATCTTCTCATATTTTAAAAAATATATTAATAAATAAATTATTCTAAAAGTTCAAAGAAGACTAACTTTGATGCCATCGGAGTTAGGATTGTAAATGGACGCTGTGTTCACGTGTATCTTATATTTTAAATGAATACACTTGTAATCATTTTTATATAAACGAATAAAATACTTATTCAGTGTCGGTACCCTGCAAGTACCATGCAACCGATTACTTGCTTCAATATTTACGACACCTTTAGTATAATTGAGATTTTATATAACTTGCTATTATGTGAATACAAAATATGTATTTAATACATCCAAGCAAAATGAGATGCAAAAAGTAAATATATTTTATACTTTTCAGCATGTTTTAATTTAAAATACGTAAGTCATATTTTTTTATCACTATTAGAAAAAACTTACTGTTGTAGCAACAAATTGAGGGGGAAAACGTAATTTACGTGATGATAACTGAATATCTTCTCATTATCTACCGAATAAACTACGATAGCGGTGGTTGATCTTGCCCAGAAAACTTTCAAAACTATAGAAAGTTTTATAGCTAGTATATTAGAAACGTAACTGACGCGTAACAGATTGGAAGATAGCACTAGTATTTCGTAATTTCGCCGCGAAGAAAGTAACAAAACTTAGAAACATGTTATTTTTCTCTCGCACATTGGATTACTATATATATTTATATATTTTTTTTAGAAAAGTAGCTCCCGTTATATGCGAAACTATTTTCTCTCTCTTCCTTGTGATTAAATATATTTAGAATTGGCGGACATGAATTAAACATCTGAGGATTACTGATTACATTTAAGCAGCTCGAACACTCAATGTCATACTTACCCACAGCGGACTGTTGGTCGGAAAAACTTAACCAGTTGTTATACGAACCCGCTCGACTACGGAGTAAAGTAAGTTGCGGCGGTAACAGGAGAAACGCGATAAATGAGTGAGGGGAATTCACCGCCAGGTGGCAACTTGACTACTGACAGCTTTGAGCCGAGAGACGAGACTAAAACGTAGTGGTGGTCGTTCTGCGATGCGCGCAGAATAGTGAATCCGTGTATAGAAACCTGGATTCCGGTTTGCAGCGCGGTAAGACCAGATACTGGAGCTGTTCTTTCAGCTTTCGGGGAAAGAGAAACGTTCGGGAATTTCCGACATGATTCGCTGCAATTCGTAAACTTCACAATCTCGCTTCTTCAGTAACTTTCAGAAGTGGCGTAACGGTAATGAATGAGATAGGGCACGGTGGAATTGTGGTTTTGTGGGGCGAAGGAAAAAGTTGTAGTAAGCTTATCACCTACATTTGATTCTCCAAAGCGGCGATCTTCCCGAATCTCTGAGCGATAATTCATCCTTGAATGAAATTTTCTCACGATCTTTAGCACATTTGTACATACAGAGTGTTATCTTTAGACCAACAACAGAGAGATAGAGGGGGGGGCAAGGGAGAGAGAGGGGGGGAGGGGGAGGGGAGAGAGGGGTAGAGAGAGCGGAGCAAGGGGAGAAAGAGTTCTCCGAATAAAATGTGCGAATTTACAGTGTTCTTAAACAATCAATTAATGAGGACTATAAACATTATCACTTCTACAATTAACTCATTTGCCAGAGTGTTACTTGTGGTATTCTTACGTCATAGGTGTCTGTATATCCGACTAGTACATGAATGTAAACTAAATAAATGAAAATGTCTTCCCCACAAGAGTAGTATATGCTTGTAAGTTGGTCGACTACAATAAATTATTTGTTGTTATAATGAGATGTGAATATATCGTCTATAACAAAACTATATCCTCATAATTTCAATCCTATCAAACCCGGCTACTCAGAAAATCGAAATGCTTTTCTTATATTAAATTCAATGTAGTACATGCATAATAAGGTTATTTATTTATTTATTTATTTATTATGCACATCCTGAAAGAGCTGACAAGCTATTGTCAGCTGAATTTGTATTGATGAAGTAGGTTCTGAACGAACATTTAGCTAACTAGAGAGCAAAATCAATACATACTACTTTTACACAGCATATCTTGTGAGTATATTAACGTTTAAATATATTTTCACTAACCTTCTTGACCTAGTAGGCATTTTTCATACTGTGTTTCACTTCAGTTACCATACTGCCATCGATCTGATGTTTAACATACACCGAAAGAAGATGTGCATGTGTTCCATCTTAGAAACATCTTTCGCACACGTTTGATAACTTCTAGTATCGGTAACTTCTGATAGTTACTTAAACCCATTTTGTACAATTTTCACTCAAGTTAGAATATATCAATAAGCAAATTTTGTAGCCTGAAAAGGAAATATAAAAGAAGGTGGGAGAATTCTTGCATGTCGTCTTGGTGATAACCTCTTATCTTAACTGAGGTAAGAAGAAACCAGTATCTTTAACTTTTTGCTAAATTTTGAAGACATTCGGTGTAGAAATGAGTGGATCGGAGATTTTCTGCATATATTGGAAACACCATTTGTAGAACACATATTTCAAACTTAGTGTTAAGAAACTAAGTGCGAAAACAGCGTTCACAACTCGCCTTAGAAAGACGTAAGATCTCCACACTTCCTCCACACATTACTTCCATTTCGTAAGCACAAAATTAAGAGAATTAAAAAAAAATATCTGTAGAAAAAGTGTGGTTTTCTTTAGCGTAGAGTGCACGGAAAAAACTGTTCCTTATAATAAAGAAAAAAAGTACTTATCTGTGCACTGGGAGACAATATTCTTAGAAATATGGTAAGAGGGTTCTCATTTAATTTAAAATGAGAGCATACCGGTTTGGAAATAAGATAACTAATCTTATTTCCAAACCGGTATGCTTTCAGTTTCAGTTAAATGAAAACAATGTCATTTCATTTCTAAGAAAATTGTTTCTTGGTGCACAGATAAGAACTTTTTTCTCAAGTGTAAGAAACCGTTTTCTACTGAGTATATTGTAGTAGTTGATACGTTATTAATTTCCTGTAACTCCAACATTATCATCGCTAAAAATCCATTTCTCTTCGGCAGAACTTAATTCCCAAACAGCGAGTAGTTAGCCACCCTACGATGATTACACTTAAGAAGGAGAGAAACACTAACAATGTAAGAAGACTTTAGTGAGGACCCTGCCGTAGCTCATTTGGCAGAGTAGGTCATTGCCTTAGTAATCGGAAGGTCCTGAAAACATTTTCATTGGCGTTTTTCCTTGCATAGTTTTTTTTTTTTGTCTAGGAGATTGCTCAGCAACGTCACGCTAATGTCGAGAAGGGACATTCAAACTACGCCATGGCCTACTTCCTTGTCACATCCTTTCTCTCTCCTATCACAACCTAAGCTAAAGTTCCTAAATCCATCAACAAATTCTAATTCAAGAAAGAATTAACAAATCTTGATTTCCAAAAAATAAAACGGGTTTAGGAAATATAATAAGCGAATTTGGAAAGTCACTGCAATGTATGAAATTTGACCCGCTTTATTGGGTCTTCTGAGTCTCACAGACTAAAATGTCTCAGTAACATCTATAAAGACATTGTAAAGCTAAGTCGCATATATACCTACAGATATTCAACAAACATTAGGAACAGCTGTAAAAAAGTGTGAGTTGTGTTCCTAGCTTGACAACATTGAAGTTACACACGTAGTGTCTCTTATTTGTTTGTAATGTCAGAGGCTAAGTCTTTGCAGATAGCACGTCAGTGGAAAAAGTAATAAACGGTGCAGAAATGCGGAACCCATCAGACTTGAACCTAGGTGAAATATTAGGTGCCACGTTATAAGAGGAAACTGCTTCTCAGCTACTCACTATGTCACCAACAACAGTCTAGGAGGCCATGACAGCTTATAGATACCATCAGCTAACAAGAGAAGTGCGTAGAAGCCGAAAATGAGTGATAGGCACTGACAAATGCTAAAGTGGATTGTGGTGAAGCAGCTCCCAACCACCGCACAGCGGGCCATAAATTAAATATATCAGGACAAAGTTCCGATCGCTGGACTAACTAACTTCACATGCGTAAAGCGTTTGATTTCGTGGTTCTTAGAAAGTATTTTAAGAAATAGAACACAAAGATTGATGGTAAATGATGGAACAAATGACTTTTAATGAAACAGCAAATTTTGTAACGTTAGTATGACTACAGGTTATCATGCCAAACAACAATTCTAAAAGTAAACAGCTATAATTGTTAGGTAATGAGTGCATCAGACCAGTGTCTCCAAGGCCATGGATTCAAATCCGGCCTAGCTCAAGTATGTTTGTGGCTCTTAAATGAACAGCTAAGACAATCAAGACTGCCGAAGTTATTAATTTACTAAAATGGCTCAAAAATAAAAATTCTATCAAAGTTTAACAATTATAAAATGATCATCGTCTGGTCTCGCTAAAATCACAAACCGAAATCAGCAGTAGCAGCAACAGCAACAGGAGAGGAATTATTATCATCATTAATTATTCTTACCTTCAGTTTCATCAATATCCTGCAACTGAGACTTGATTTTTTTTTGTTGTTTTAGGAATTTCTTCACGTCTTGTGAGAGTGGATTCCTTTTTCTCCTCGGTATTTTGGAAATATAACTTACAACTGGACGTTCCCATCGCTTCTTGATACTTTTATGCACAACCTGCTGAGCCTGTTCAGACAGCATACAGATTGATAAAAAACTGTTAAGAAACGATGAATCAATTTTTTGTTGACTCCAAAGGTGGACATGGACAATACTAGGTTCCAAAAAAAAAACAACAACAGGCCATATCCATACCATTTCACACTATTCCATACGCGCTAGGCAGACTGTAATTTCTGACTGCAGGATACGACAAAATAGCCTGTCCGTACAAAAGGGGCACGTAAAGGAAAACCTGCTGCAAGGGCAATAAATCAAATCTGTTAGACGACTATAGACTAGAGAAAGTTTGAATGTACGGGCAGTCGCGAAACATTTTGGACTTCTGTGTTCCTGCCAATATTATTGTGTTTTTTTTTTTCGTTTTTTTTTCGTATTCATTCTCAACGACCTTAAGTATATATACCAGAATTTTTCTTGGAACACGCATACACACCAGATTAATATATAACTGAAAATGCCTTTCCCATGTAGAAATATTCTACCACTTGTGATCTGAAAACCTACGACTGTCTCGCTCGACGGCCAACTGATTGGCTGCATTTTCAGGGCGTCTTTATCAGTAACATTCAGTGGGCTGCTGCGTCGTCCGTTCAATACACACATGCATTCTATGTGCTGAAAAGTGAATACCAGTTACTTGGCTAAGGCGCGGCATAAAATAATTGAGCAGTAATGCTGTGAAAATAAATTTTGTTTTGCTAGTTTTAAGTTCAGTCCAACTGGTACCGCGGCAAAGTGACAGCAGAATTGAGTTCCCACCGTCCAACACCCTGTTTTCACAAGATCTTTTCACTGTTACGGTTAACCTCGGATATAAATACCAAAACTTGCCAAAAAAAACTGCTTTGCAGAGCATAAGACTGGAAAAGGTTGTTATTTTCAGATTAATCACCATTTACCTTATTTTCAATAGATTGTCGTGTATATGTGTGGCGGATTCCCCAATAAACCTACGAACCAATATGTCTCTTTCCAATTGTTCAGCGTGACTCCTCGATGGGTTGAGAAGCTATTTCGTAGTTCTCAGTGATCATTCTGATTGGTCGTGTTAACCGCGTGCGAATGCTTGGAGATGTTAGGGTAGCCCGGGTCTATTTGAGTCAGGGGGTTATTTGGTCCAGATAAGGAAATTGTGAATTGCGTGGCTGTCATGCGCAGCACGGGTGTTCCACGGTTGTCAGCCTTGAGGAGTAGTTGTTCGGAGCAGTGTATATTACTTGATTGTCCAATTGGCTGCTGCGGCTATAGAAGTAGGTTCGCATCAAAGGTACAAAGGTAAACTGCATTCTTTCATTTTAAGCCTTGTTGTAAGGTTGATTAAGCATGTGATAAGCATTGCTAGGTATGTGTGTCCACAAAATGCTGATGGCTTCAGTGCACAGAGAAAACATGACCTGGACTACCGGTGTACGCCGTGAGTGAGATTTATGTCTGAAGGGCTATGACCGCAGCCGCCTTCTATAAGGAAACCATCAAAAAGGGGCTAAATAGGTCAATATTTACGGGGTAATTTGAGTCACCCGCGGAGCTATTTGGAACACAAATCATGTCAATATAATATTGATTATTTGTGAAACATGCATTCAAAACGCAATTATTTGAAACTATATTATAATCTTTCTGTTCTTCCAGATGGTGCAGACTTATAAAGGAAACGGACGTGTAACATCTGCGACGATACTCTCATGAAACAAGCTCTTCAGAGCGTACTAACGTGTGCATGAGAGGTGCGTCTGTATAATTTGGAATTCTTTTTGAAACTTTGAGAAGAAAAGTTCATTTGAACGTTTGTGGTTAAGCCTAGGAGATAATGATGAGATAATGTAAAACGAAATTCCGAAATATGTGGGCCATGCGACTATTTTAAACGCACAACAAGAATCTGAGTTGGTCGAAAAAATCCTGAATTTAGCGAATAAAGGGTTGGGATGCACTCCCGACATAATTCGAAAGGCTGTATTTAAATATGTAACAGTGAATAACATACCATATACATGGGGAATCTCAGGTCGAGCCGGAGTTGATTGGTCTTCTTTCCTCAAACGGAACACTAAGCTGTGACTGCGGAAACCAGACCGATTATCGAAAGCTCGAGAAAATGTTACCGTTGTTGTAGCTTGCAATGCAGCAGGGCAGCTTATCCCACCTTTTGTCATTTTCAAGGAATACACATGCGCGAAGAATTCGGGGAAAATATATCTCCAGGCTCGGAAGTCACCGTGTCAGAAAGTGGATACGTTAACTTAGACTTATTTGTGCGTTGGTTACATTACTTCCAACAGAACAGAGTGCAAAGTAGATGCCTCCGGATCCTTGATTGTCATGTTTCACATTATTCATTGGAAGCTATAGAGTTTTGTGAGGACCAGAACATTGAGCTGCTTTGTTCCCATCCCACCACCTTCCCCGAATAAAACCCACATCCTGCAGCCTCTCGATCGAGCTGTGTTCAAACCTACGAATACATTTAATCACCAAGAGACAACTAAATTTCTGCATAACAGATTTAAAGAAGATGTAGGTGCATCTGCGATGAAGATAACGAAAGCCAATTTCGTGACAATATTTAAAGGAATATGGGAGAGAGCGGCTGTCGCGTCATATGCTATTAAAGGGTTCTCATCGACAGGCATCTATCCGTTCAATCCGGAAACAATTCCAGATGACAAGTATCTTCCTGCGACCTTGTTTTCTCAACCGGCTGCGACTTTCAATAACAACGTTAAGAGCAGTGTTCGCAATCCGCCGTCATATGAAGGAGTACATCTCGACAGTGTTCAATCTACATCAAAGGCACCAGAGGTCTCAAGGTAAGGGACCAGCAGTGACCTCGTCGCGTTCAGCCAAGTGCTTCGTTCCTCTACAAAGTGTGAGACGACAGTTAGACCTACATTAAGGAAACGGCACTTTACTACAAGACTTCTCACGTCTCCAGAAAATATGCACAAACGAAGAGTGGAAAATCATACTAGAAAAAGAGAAAACACTAGAAGGCTGAACAAAAAGTGACGAGAAACACAAAACAAAGAATATACTTTTACAGCAAATTCTCTTAGTGACTCTCAAAACTTACCGTGTGGATTCTTTGGCCTGAGATATTATTCAAAAGCATCGTTAACGAAGGGAGACTGGATATGTTGCCAGCAATGTACTCAGTGGCATCATGAAGTCTGTGTGGGTACCGCCGGCAGAAAATTTTTAGTCAGCGTAAAGTGCATGTAACATATTTCTTGTTGGGTTTTCTTCATAACAAAGGTCTA
>JAGDQP010065045.1:0-11476 GCA_022664845.1 Lepisma saccharinum | reverse complement strand
CCGGTTTGGAAACGCGCGAAACGGTGAATAACTTTGCACGTTATTTGTGAAACACTTTGTATCACAATCTTCAAGGATAATAATAAAATGTATTGCATGTGTAATACATGATTAAAACACATTATTAAAGCATGATATATAGCATTTATTTTCCAGGGTCGTTGGGTACGAAGACCGAGTGTTTGCTGTGTGCTGGGCGGAAAACCTTCTACATTTGAGACATAGGCTTAGTGGCAAAAAGCATTTCTAGTTTTTTGTCATAAGGCAGAAACGAAAGTAATTTACTGTATTCAAATTTAAGACGTCTATTATAATTTGGCTTACATAGTGCAGGGAATTAACATTCGAATACCAACCGAATGATTATCAAACATATTGGGTTATATACAAACTGTATTTGTATAAATTAGCAATGAATTTGAAAACGTGTACTACACAATCTGACAAGTATAACATATGTTTAGAGGGACAAATAACAAAAAGCAAGTAAGAGGTAGAAACACTTCTCTCACCGAACCAAGGACATGTACCAAATGTATTGGCATATCATTGCTTGGATAATTATAATATATATGTTGTTAGCAGTTACTTTCATTTCAATCTCGGCTGGATTTTCGATACACGAACGTGTATTATTTACATTTTAGATAATGAGCATATTCTATACATACGACTGCACAGCACTGTGAAAACGTTTTCTTTGAATTAAATATGGAGTGGCGTGCTGAAACTTCCAGATTCTTCCAACTGCAAAATCATAAAAAACAAACCCTGCGTTACAGCAGCAAGATCGCTATTTTTAGGTCCCTTAAAGCAGTGGCTGCTCGTGACACAACTAATAGGTGAAGTACTACCGGAACGCTAGTACTATTTTTATTCGTTAACATTTGTTCTGGGATTTCTGGGCTTAGACAGGATATTGATAACTCCACTGTCCAATCTTAGATTATGTTGACTGATTTTCTAGGCAAATTAATACGTATTCATACCTATTTAGTTAATGCATATCAAAATAATAAATGAAGCTAAACTTTGCCAACTTCACCTGATGAGCCGCCACTGCTTTGTAGTGAAACTGTAGCAAAAGACACCTTACTATCGCGCTCATGGTGTTCGTCCGTCCGTCTGTCTACCCCATCCATGTCCAGAAATGAAATCAAGGTGTAGAGAGATGCTTGAGGTGTCGTTGGAAAGGTATTGACCAGACTAGCTCATAGCTGCCGGAACCGTCCAGATTGGTGCAGTATTTCAGTGTTGCCAACCCATTTTTCTAAAAAAAATCAATTCTTCCATTTGTTTCCATTCAGTTAAAACTAGCTGCAGCAAACTTGGCACAAACATTAATCGACAAAATACAAAACTGAAAGGGTCTACCTAAGAGGTTCCCAAGCACCCAATTTTCCAGTGTTGCCAGCCTATTTTTTATAAAATTATTTTTAATTACTACCGTTACTTCACATGTAGCAGTACTAAACTTGGATAAACATACTATTTGACACAATAGCAACATACTGTGGGGGTTCCCGTCCCCAGGCATCCTGTTGTCAGTGTTGCCAGCCCGTGCCCAAAAATTATGAACCACAAGGTGTAGCGATGTGGATGAAGTATCGTTGAAAAGTTCCTGATTAGACTTGCTCAGAGGCGCCGGAACTGTCTTGATTGGTACAGTAAATCAGTGTTGCCAACTCATTTTAAAATAATTGTTCGAATTGATTCCATTCAGTTAGATCTAGCTGCACTAAAATTGACATAGACATTACGCATTCGACAGAGTAGAAAAGTACTGAGGGTTATCCCGTACCTGAGCACTGTATTTGTCAGTGTTGCCACCTTATTTTAGAAAAATTAATGCTTTCGTGGGTAAAATGCTTTAATTGGTCTGGAATTCTCACCATTGTTAGTAGAATTGTAGCTCTGACTTGTTTAAATGTTTCGACAAGAAGCACTTGGTGCTCTCCATGATTACTGAAGGTTATGAATCACTGTACTCAACAGCTTGTGCTTCAGCGCACCAGCTAAAATTATGTAAGCGTGGCTCAAAATGTCAATCATCTAACTATTTCTGGTTCACCCTGTATTAATTAGCAATCTAAAGAATAAAATCCTTCACTAGTATATCGGGGATAAAGTGAAGTGAAATATACCGACCCGCGATTTCCGTTCTAGGTACCATCTTAGTTTTTCAGTGAGACGTAGGAATGCTAGAAGACTTAAGAGAAAATGGCCGGCGCTAACAGAGGAAGGGAATGATACGAAGTCAAGATCTTTCGCTACTAGATTACGGAAGCTTGGTGAAGAGGGCACTGAACTTTCCTTCGTTTTCATAGAAAAGTGCTTACACGTCTATCAATACTTCATTGTGAATACAAGTGCTAAGGTGGGATTTGTCATTGTTGAGTGCCGCGCAATTCAAAATAGAAAGTCAACTGAACTGAACAAGAATATAATACAGCACGTCCTCAATAGAGCATAGCAACGAACTTGTATATAGTTTGCAGTTTAGAAAACAGAACAGAACAGAACAGCACGTCCTCCTTCGTTTGTTTTAAGACATAGTTTCTTTGGTAATTTATATGTTCGTTTCTTGAACGTGACGTTATGGTAGTCGACCTAATGAATCAAAGTTTTATGTGGTTTATGTCACGTTCAGGATTTGCTAGCGAAAGTTATACATACTCTTTGTAATTACTGAAGCTTTGGAGTTGAGAGTAGTATACGATTATAGTATGTTAACGTGTGTAGCCGACATATCACATACGATTGTTTAAAAGTTCATACTGTGTTCTCAGTATAATCTAAGTCTTTGCTTAAGATGTTTCAATAAATATTCGTTAGTACCCTAATCAGTACGTACCTTGCTCCTTCATTATTCAGGCGTTGTTTTGGAACTATTATACTTTAGCTTTTTGCAACAAGTTAAGCATGTTCAATTCTTATACTGGCATAGGAAATTTCCTTTCCTCTCCTTTCTTTAATTACTGAAAGACTAGTAACATATCCTCGTGAAAAGGAAGGAAGAGAATAAAGAACGTATGCAAGTGTAGAAGTAAGGAAGCCGAAATGTAGTGAAATCATGCTTGGCGGGACCTAACACTGTTAAGGGTAGGAGTAAACGCTCGCAATTACGCTTAATTCCGTACGATGGAGTTGCAATCAGAGGGATTTGTGTTTGCTGTCAGGGCGTATAATGGTGTTACCATTCGAGATTGTCACAGAGACTGAAGAATTTTCCCCTTAGTACGAGAGTGGATCGTGCGAGGGAAGAGGGGGAAACATGAGCATGGAGATCATCTACCAAGCACAGGAACGAGGTGCACCCAATGTTGCCAGAACAGCTTTTATTTTCATTATTTTCACTTGATTTTGTTTTCTTATAATCCAAGACAGAGTTAGTGCATAGACTGATAGTCACGAAAATCTACATTGCCTCCACAGGAAACGGCTACAAAGAGATGGCCTTTACTTACTAGATGAATGAATTAAGTTTTCATACTGTTTCTGTTGTAACAAGAAAACTGTTTTGACTTTGCAAAGTCATGTAACGTCTGTCGAAATATTTTACTTTTCTGAACATACAGTGCGTTGCAAAAACAGTGGGATAAATTTGCGAGGTAAAAGCACAAAAGAACGAGGGAAAATATTGTCAAAAGATGAGTAGTTTACGAAATTATGACATCTTAATTTTACTTAAATAATAACTCTAAGGTTTCCATTCAATTGTGTACTAAGAATACGTCATTCTACCTTGTATTTACCAATATATCTCAGATTTGTCTGAAATGAAATGGGACATGTCACTAACAGTTTATTGTTGTGCCAAACGACAAGCTACATTGAGTCCCCTTCAAAATAACCCTCATCCAGTCAACACACATTTCCATTCTTTTCCTGCCTGCATCTATGCACTGCTGGAAGGATTCTTCTGGGATGTTCCGCAGCTTCGTCGTTACGGCCCTTTTGATGGTCTCCACGCCTTCGAAATGGATCCCGTTGACAATTCCCTTCAGGTTGAGGAATAGAAAAACACAGGGGCAAAATCAGAGGAATAGGGAGGTTGTTCCAGGACGGCGATGGTCCTCTGGGTCAGGAACTTCCGGATGCTGAGGACGTTCTGATTTGGTTCGTTGTCATGAAGCAGAGCCACGACTTGTCCTGCCACAACTCCCGTCTCTCCTAGCACACTGAGAGAGAGAAACATCGCAGGATCTCTTTGTAGACTTGCTGATTTATTGTCTGACACTGTGGCAAGAACTCGAACAGTCAGCCGACGATCAGCACACAAACCTGCCTTTAAAGTTCAACGCTATAATTAGTCCTGGTTGTTGAAAGCCTCCCGCTCTGGGAATCATTTTGCACTTCCTCGTGCTCCTCTTTGAACCTAGTGTGCCACTCAATTACATGTGTGCGTGACATTGTGTTATCTCCATACATCCACTGAAGCATTCGAAGTGCTTCTGACGGACTTTTGTTTCAAACCGGCTTGAAATTTCAGGTGGATTCATTGCTCCATGTTCATGGTTCGTTCTTCAGTTCTCACAGATCAACGATATGCAAACACAAAAGTGTAAACAAAAACATATTTTAAAAATCTAATGGTTGCAGAAAGCTGAGATTACAATTATGTACTACCAGGACATCATATTACTTGATTACATAATAACCTTATCCCTAGTTCTCCCATAACCCATACGACAGACTCAGCAGTTCACATTAATGCCCTATTCAGCACATACCATCTCTATGATGGTTATTAGTAGGATTATTAGGAAGATGATCCAAGCCATTGTAGGTGTTCAAAAGCAGCAGCACATATTGGTATCAAGATACCCATAAGGTATGTAGCTAGTGGTTACTGATATGGGCATCGTGTCGGCATTGGAAAGGTAAGCAGATTTAGGTTTTCCAGGATTCCTCTCAGTTTCATTATGTGAATGCCGGTTTGGTGCTAAGAGACCCAGACCCTAGTACCTAGTTTCTCATTCACTATCCATGGAAGATTCTCACTAAGGACGTCATTTCTTAGATATGTAATGGGTTAGGTCATATCTGCTTATCTGACTCTCAAATGTAAGTTAGATTATTTACTGCACCTTGTGCAACATGTATGCAAGAGGCCAAGTAGCTGTATTCTCCCTCATGACCCAGTTCGAGGGCGATATTTCTGTTCTGAATAATATAAACGGTCTGAGCATGAAGAATATTACCAAAAGAACAGAATCCTGGATGTTTGGAGGAACCAAAACACATAAGTCATTCATGCTACAATCCAAGTTTCGTAATATAGCATATTAGAAATACATTTCGTGCGGATAGATACATGTAACTAACTTCCAAATTAAAACAGTACATAGGTGCAATTGCATTCATTTAACAAACTAATCAACAATTAATCAAATAAAAATTTGTCATTCTGACTTTGACGTATGGTAAGATTAAGTGACACCTAACCCTCCGAGTTTCTTTCTTAAAGTTTTAATATGATTAAGTACTTCTTCATATGTAATTAATCGTAATCAGTAATTGTACAAAGCACTTAGCTGACAACTTCAAACTTCCTCATATACTAGTATTTACTACTAACTGGTTGTGACAATTTCGAAAGATATGGTATCAAAAATTCTTAAGGCTAATAAGTGAAATTAGGTATATATCTATTCTGATACCCGTAATTTATGTTTTTATGTAAAATTAGTAGCAGGACCCATTCAACTTTCGCGATGTCTACACAATTGAGCTGAACGAGTGGTTGACTTTCAATGCAATATTTTAGAAACTTAATTGGGTTTCGTTACCATGCGAACGATAATGTTATTCTAATACGGTTAAACCTTAAGGGTCAGTTCTACAATCGACCGCTAAACTTTAGTCAGCGCAAAGTTGAGGCCAACTCTTATTTTGTGTACTCTCATTGGCTAAGATCAGACGTGGTCTCAACTTAGCGCTGACTAGAAGTTTAGCGGTCGATTGTAGAACTCACCCTAATACAATTATCATGGTAACCATACAACTTTTCGCCAATCTCAAATGTCATAAATATTCTCCAGAATAACCACTATATTACTGAAAGATTAATATTGGTACAGAAGGTGGTAATTAGTCCAGAAACTTGAAAGGAGACATTTTTTTTTTTCAAATGTACGAAGTGAACTTATTAAGAACTTCGTGCATTTCTTTATCTCGACTCAATAATTTTATTTCTAATAGCAACTTTTATACGCATTTATACTCAGATCTACTTTTGAATCGCCTCCCAATAGAAAACTAAACTTCTGGTAAAAAGTTTTGGTCATAGGCTTGATTGAACTCTAATAGATATACAGTGTGCGACACTTAAGGACGGACACTGTAACTGTAAATCACCTCTGACTCGCTTTTCTCTCAGTGAAGAATAACTTATGGACTTTCCCAGTCTCTACTGAGCTAATCGTAAAACTGCGGTCACTCTAAATGTCACGTACAGTACTATCACAATTAATGTTTCACCAGGATATTTCAGAAACCAGGCTGTTTCACCAGGCTATGAAGGAAAGAGAATATTATAACGTATCTAATACGAGAATAACATTGCTACTTGCAACTACCAATCAATGTTCACAGAAACATATTTTATACTCATTCTTCATAAAAGTCACTCAAGCAAAAGGGCAACAGTGTCTTAAATGAATTTGATTATAAGAAGTTTCTCAATTCTGTACTCTTTGTTTTAAATTCAGTTTTTATTAATGCTGACATAGTGCATGGATATACGGTATAAAAAGTACTAATTATTTCAGTGGTTTTTTTGAGCTCTCATATCAACCAGATAAAAAATTGTAACGCTCAACGCCCAGCAGTTAGGCAACCCAACTGACACTTTGTTATCGTGTTGTTCTTTCAGGTAAAGAGTCTCTAGTATAAATCAATTCGCCCAGAGAGCCTGAAAGGAAAAGCAGCATAAATCAATACGACAACAGTTTCACATAAATTGACGGTGGCTCCGTGATAGAGCGCTCACCTCTGACGCGGGGATTCGTTACTTTGATCCCATGTGGGTTTTGTGGTAGACAAACATCATGTGGGGCGGTTTTCTGGAATTCTCCCATTTCCTTCCACTTTCTTCATTCCACCAATTCTCCCATCACCATCAATTCGGCCTGACCCAATGTTACCTAAAGACCTTAAATAACATTCAAATTCAAACGAAGAGAAATTGAGATTTATTGGTGCCAATAAGACAGTGGCAAAGAAGGAATGTTATGTCTAGGGAGAGGGAAAAGAAACAGAGAGAAGAGGTTGGAAGTTATAAGAAATTAAAATATAGAAAAAATAGGCTAAAATCGAAATAGACGTTTCCAGAGATCGAACAATCAGATAGTTATGTTTTCTTATAGTATTTAGTGCGAGCAATGTCAGTGTGAAGACTTAGTAGCTTCATTCTAAAATTCCGTCCAAAATTGACCAGATTAAATACCCATAACTTTTACTGGAATAAGACATGCAGCTCTGCCTGCATAGTTAGCACACATACTATCTGGATGCGTGATGCCAGACTAAATAAATATGGAAATTAATTGAAGGACTAGATCCGAGTTTATTTTAATTAGATCAGTAGGTCCTGTTAGCCATACCTTACATTCCGATCCGTTAATTTAAACTGAATATAAAAAATAAATACAGTAAATAGCAATACGCTGTCTACTTCATTTCTAGCAGAAATCCGGAGCATTTCAAGTCCAAAGTGTACCAGATCTCTAGAATGTGAAGAAAATCTCAATATCAAAAGGTTCATCTTCCTAAAACACATTGCAAACAACTTCATGTGTTTCAAAGTTTTATACGTGAATGAAGAATAATAATTAAATAGTTCTAAGGATGGAGAAAAGGTTTTCAGCTAAAATTATGTTCCACGATTATATAGTTTATTCTAACTTGCAAGGAAACTGTCTCTGGTGTACATCGCCATATAGGGCACTTGATTGTGCAGCAGTGTGTAGAAGAAGAATGGTCTACTACACCGTTTGGAAGTGTGGCTTATGTTTGATCATGATAGTGGCGGAGGACCACATTCGGCATGGTATATGAGTTTCACCAGGGACGTTTAGCTAGCGCAGCGGCACCAAACATCAATGCCGTATATGGTCAGGGTGCTGTGGATGTGCGAAACTGCCAGAGGTGATTCCTTAGGTTTCGATTTGGTGACGAAGCTCATTTATAAGCTTCAAGGAGAGAGATCTTTGCAGCTGGACAACGGTGCCCTCCGAGCAGCGGTGAAGCCGAATTGAATGCAACCTGTTGAAGAACTGGCCAGCAAACTCCATGTCGCCAATTCGACCGTTCATCATCATCTGCAGCACCTTGGATACGTGTCGAAACACGGAAAATGGATATCCATGTGTTAACGAATCGACAGAAGCAGCAGCATGTTGACATCTACAGTTTCCTGCTCACCCGTCACGGACGTGAGCCATTTGTGGACAGAATGGTGGCAGGGGATGGAAAGTTGGTCCTCTACCATAATATTACGCGCAAACAGCAGTGGGTACGTTAAAGGGGGGGCGCAGGAACTGTGCAAAGTGATGTTGAGTGTTTGGTGGAATATCCGTGGGATAATCCATTTTGAGCTCTTGCCACTCAAAAAGACAATGAATGCAGATGACTACTGTCAGCAGCTTGAACGCCTACGGAGTGCATTGTTGGAGAAACATCATGCTCTTGTTAATCGCAAGGGTGTGATCACGCACGGTGATAATGCGCGCCCACGCACGGCAAGAAGGACCTGTCCTAATATTGAGAAATGTGACTGGGAGAAACTCCCCCACGCAACGTTTCCACCAGATCTTGCACCAACAGACTACTGTCTTTCTCGGAGCCTGCAAAACCACCTATCCGGGAAAACACTGCAAAATAAGAATGACGTGCGACGAAAAGTGACCCAGTTCTTTGCCTCCAAAACCGGAGCGCTAATCTCGCAAAAGTTACAGGTGACTTTCTAGAGGTTACAAGGTCACAGTTGGCCACATTTCTCATTAGCACATTATTTAGCATCAGAAGTTATGCACATATACCAATTTTGGCTACCAGAGATCAATATTCAAAAGAATGGCATATGAGACCACAATTAACATTGAAATCCCATAAGGAAAAAATAACATTTTGACCTTTGACCTTATAATCTCATCAGTCCTTTGTACCCGTCACCTCATTTTGCTCTCAAACAAAACTTCAGACCTTCATCTAAACTCCCTCCAAAATTGGTTGTTCTTTATACCGGTGTATATACAGACCCACTGGTCTAGTAGTTAGCGTTGCTGACTACGGATTGAGGGGTCCCGGGTTCCCTACAGGGTGATTCACGAAATCCGTAACAGGGCCTTAACTCAGCTCCTTGTGCTCAGAAATCTTCGAATGCCAATGTTCAAACCAAGGTGCATGTGCAGAATCACGTGGTGATGCTTCTGAAATAAGGGACGTCTCTGGAATACCTGTACGGGGAGACTTCTTCAAAATTTTAAATGGAAACTGGGGGTGATTTTGCCCCCATTGAAGCAATCGCTAAATTTGGAACAACTTTTAGAGGAAACAGGTTTCCGTATCTCTTAGCATTTGGCAGCTACAAGAGCTCATTAATAAGCAAAATTAATGTGGTGTGAGGGTTTCCGCATGCTGTAACTCAAAAGGAATAGTAAATAATGGTTTGGAAATAAAGCGATGTACAAAATTGCATATGCGGAAACAAACGATGCAATTTTCGAAAAAAAGTGGCGTCCCGGGAATATCTCTCTTAGGGCGGCAAACTTCAAAATGTCAAACAACACTGGTCGATTTTGCTTGAGTTGAAAGAAGCACTAAAGATGAAACCACTTTCATAGGCAATATTTCACGACAGCTGGTACCGTATGGCTGTTACAAAAGCTGAGTTGTTGAAAACCTGTGATGAGATGTAATGGGCCCAAAGGAAGAAAGAGTTCATGTGAAATGCATCAGTAGCTCATGTTGACATCGAGACACGTCTTGAGTAAATGCATGATAAACATGAATCCGAGACATCGTCGGCTGCTAAACGTTGGCATGATGTTATGAAATGGAAGGGCAATGCACAGAATGGCACGTGTGTGGATGCAGCAGAGAACTACGAAGTAACAAATTAAAGGATGAAAGACGGAACCGTCCAAGACCTAAATTTCACAGGTCTCATCCAAGCAACTGCTCGGTGTCAATGAGGGAAAACCCTGGGAAATACAGGAGAGCGATCGCTTCGCTTTCAGGGGGCTTGGGATCGATCCCAGTGGACGACCATCCCGTGTGATATTTGTCCGGGGTTTTCCGCGGTCATACCAGGTGAATGCCGGGAGGGTACATTGAAACCATGCTCTGCCCAACACCTCCGACGCCTTTTTCGTACAAAATCGAGGCCCAATCCAAAGATAGCAAAGAGCCACCAATGAAGTCGACACTCGACATATGTTGTATACATTCAATATGAAATGCCTCACAAATCCAGGAGCATGTTCCGTGGGCCACTTTGTCGTTGTTTCGAACAGCACATTCAACGCTGCACGCTATCCAGATAGACAAGCTATTTCCTACAATCTTCTGCGGAGGTTAGCAGCACGATTGCGACAGACAGGAAGCATTCGTCGACGCTACGGTGTCCGGAGAGGAGTCGTACAAAATGAAAACGTTGTCATTGATGTACTTGCAGCTGTTACAGTGAATCCACATGTATCTTCGAGGCAGATCGCACGAGAGTGTGGTGTCGGTCAAGGTAGTGCACTGCGAATTATGTGGAAACGTAATTTTCATCCTTACCACCTCTGCATCAGGAGCTAAGTGATGCTGACTGCAATTTACGGCTTCTATTCTGCAACAGGGTAGTCAAACAATTGAGAGAACATCCAAATTTCGTAGTCTTCATTTTATTCACTGATGAAACTACATTCTGCAGTGATGACAACGTGAATCTCCACAATGTACATTACTGGTCAGCGGAGAATCCGCACTTGATGCGAGAAGTCAATCGGCAACGACGATGGAGCATTGTGGGGCCGCATTCTAGGGACTCAGGCCATGGATTTTTGATGGTCATTTAACAGGGGCAATATTTCTTGCTACACAGTCTACAGCCTCTATTAGAAAACGTACCTCTCCATATACGTCAGACGATGTGGCTTCAACTAGATAGCTGTCCATCACATAATGCAGCAATCTGTAGGGCAGAGTTAAATGATCTATTTCCGCAACGCAGACCGGGAGGGGTTCCAATCCACAGATTCCCCCGAGGTCTTCTGACATTATGGACTTTTGTTGGGGGTCGAATTAAGGACCTTGTTTATGTCAATAGACCAACTACAATACGCACATGAAACAACGCGTTACTACCGCATTCTGGAACATCAACGTAGCCGAGCTTGAAGCTGTTGCTTACAATGTACACCGAATAAATCGCTGTATTGCTGTTCTCGGACAACACTTTGAGAATCTGTGAAGCCAAGGGTGC
>JAGDQP010065044.1:744-11476 GCA_022664845.1 Lepisma saccharinum | reverse complement strand
GAGAGACAAAAGTCCCAAAGAAATTAACATTCCCTAGGTACCAGCGACGGACACAATCGTCTTCCTCTTCCGTGAGTCTGGATTTTCAAAATAGCCCTATAGTTATTGTTTGCTCGAGACCCTTCTATGGCGTATGTCGGGCTTGGAATGGTAAACAGCACCTAAATATAGAGGAAAATAATTTACGACATTCCTCTGGAAATAGGTAATTAGCTTCTATTTTTAAGGTTATAATTATGAGAAGTAACGTTTACTTTGGGGTCATGCCAGCTTCAATGCTGGTCATGCCCATATTTTATATCCGTGGCAAATGCAGGACGTTCGTTATATTTTGTAAAAAGTTACAGTTGTTTTTAACTTTTTTTTTGGTCTTAAGTTTCGGACCGAAAAATTGTTTTCGTTGATTTGTTTAATTATTTTTCAAGGTTCCTGCCATATAGGTAACAAGTTTTTCGTAATTTTCTTTGAAGCAGAAGATAAATTGACTTTCTTTAGCCAAATAAGATCACCTATTTTGAAGTTGTGTTTTGACCTTCCTCGATTGTAATACTTAGCTTGACGTTTACTTTGCTTATTTTGATTTTTATACACGAAGTGCTTAACGAATTCAAGCCGATAAGCTAAATCTTGAACAAAATGAAGGGGTTTTATTTGGTCTTTGTTTTCTAAAGCATTTCTGAAGTCAAGTTTAAAATGATTTCTCAACTGGCGAGCATAAACAATATTATGTGGACTTAGACCGGTTGACTCCGATATTTTTTAGTTTAATGCATACTGTAGAGGCTTTAGCAACGAAGACCACCCATTGTGCTGTCTACAGTCTAATGATATATAATTTTTATTGCCTTTTTTATCAGCTTTTGATAAATTTGCCATAGGGCGGTAAACACTCATATATATACTCTTAGAGCCTAAGAGAGCAGTTACGCTTTTTTTTACAAAGCACTACTAAATACAGAATAATTATTGGTATATACTTTGGAGTAGAACATTTGTTTGCAGAACAATTTTAACAGGGCACCTGCTACACTCCTGGCCGATATTTTTAAGAGGTTTAAGAGTGATATACTTGCTAAATTTGTTATTTTTTATTAGAAGCCAAGTATGACCTGTATAGAGCGTGGCGTAGGGCCTAGAGCGTTTAAATAAACAAAAATATTTGTTTCTAGCTTTATTAGATGTTATAAATTTAGCCTTTTTACCATTATAGGGCTTAAACTGACTACAACTTTTATATTAAATTGTATAATTTATCGTATTCCTAACTACTTTAATGTATGTGTATTTACGCTTAATATGATTTAAAGTAGCTTTAGTTTTACCATGCCCTGCTAATGGGTGATCGTGTGTTGATAAAAGTATATTAAAACGAAGACTGCTAGGAACCCATATTACTAACCGTTCTTGTTTTAGAATATTATCATAGACCCGTCTGAGTAAAATTCCCTCCTCACTAATTAGAGAATTTGAAACAAGTTTATCTATTTTGTTCTTTTTTTATCAGAAAGTTCAACTTCACCCCCCACCAAGAGAGTACGGAGCTTTATCAAAAAGTTGTTTTAAGTTGCTTTTTAAAAATAATATCAGGATCAGTTTTTCTTTAATTAAAGAATCCATTAGATCTTTTTTTTCTTATTTCAAAAAGGAAATTCCTCAAATCCGGACCTTTTTTCTTCTTCTGTTATCATCAACTCTATTTTTTCAGAGGAAAAATATGTTTCTTTCTTCTTAACTCCTTTACTATCATAAAGTTCCATTCCATTTACTTCTTTGGTAGCCAATTTTGAAATATCTACTTCTCTTCCATCTTCTAATTTGATTTTGGCTCCCTCTTCATCTTCATTATCATCCAACGGACAATATGAATTTACAATTTCTTTTCCTAAGAAGTCCTGATTAATAATGGTTTGTCCGTTTGTGTGTCTGGTGAGCTAATCGGCTACTATCTTGCTTCCGTCTGTGTGTCGAAGGCAGACAAACGTGAGAGTCGGAGATCATATTTGGCCATTACTGCCGGTAACTTTTGAGCTTTTAATAATGGTATTAAATTTTTATGATCACTAAATAAATGTAATTTCTGTCCTGAAGCCATCAGTACAGATTCATGTCTCTCCAGAGCAATCAAAAGCGAGATTAGTAACTTTTTGCGGCCTACTGTATATAATTCTTGAGATTGGTTAAGTTTATTACTACTGAACTGTATTACTTTCATCTTTTTTGACTCATCTGTAGGCTGTGATACTATATATCCAAGGCTTCTTTGAGAAGCGTCTGCGTAGATGAAAAATTCTTTCTCAAGGTCTGGGACCGCTAAAACTGGCTTTGACTGAATATAATTTTGAAGAAAAACAAAGGCTTCTTCACAACTAGCGTCCCATTGGAACACTTTATCTCCCTTGAGGAGATCTGTTTATGGCCTTAATACAGTAGACAGCCTCGGGATATGTCCCCTTAAAAGCGAGAAAAACACAATTAGAGACATGAGCTGTTTTCTGGTTTTTACAATGTCCTAACCAGTTTTATTTATTATTTATTATTAGCTTGCCATCTCGAATTTCATATACGAGAAACGAAATACTACGATTCCCTGCATTCATATCACGCAGTACAGGATTAAATCTTAGATTAATTGTGCCTCTTACTGAATTATTTAACAACTTAAATTATGGGATAGAGGATTAGTTACATAAGAATTACCTGCTTCATTTAGCTTTGCTAATGTTGAGAAAGTAATTCGCAAAGGATTTCTTACTTAGCTAGAATTTTTAAGAGCCGCTTCCTTAGTTAGAATAAGCTATTGCTGGGAAAACGACCTTGGTTATGCAAAGAGTTGATTTAAACTTACTAAGACGTTTATTATTAACACCTCTCTGTCTGGCCCACTCTTTGAACAATACAGGCAAATATATCACAGACTCTGACCGTCATATTTCTCTCTCTCATACGATTACTAGATCTCAGAAAAATAAAGCTTGATATTTAATTCACTTCCAAAAATCATTTGAATATGACTTAGAAAGCTTATTTTTACTCTTAGAAAAATTGAGATCAGACTTCCGAATGCCAGAGAGACAAAAGTCCCAAAGAAATTAACATTCCCTAGGTACCAGTCTGGATTTTCAAAATAACCCTATAGTTATTGTTTGTTCGAGACTCTTCTATGCAATACCTCGAGCCGAGCGAAGCTAAGAACAAAATTTGAAAGAGAAAAAAATATTGACGCTCATAAGATTTATATTATTGAGACACTTTAATTTTGATACGCTTTCGAGCGTACTCGAACTACTCTCTTTACCCATCGAATATATATATATGTACACATATATATATATATATCAAAGTGTCCCCGTAGAGGTCTTCTCTCACCATCCCGAGTTCCCCACCAATTTAGCTGCCTTCTGTTCCTAATGGTGCTGACCTGGTCACTGAGCATGATACAGAGGTAAAAATGTGGAGTTTATCACCAACATATCCGGCAATAATTCTGAATTCAATTTGTAAAGAAAGAAACTGAATTTCGTGTGACATTTTCCTACATTAAAAGAAACAGAAACCTGTGGCAGGAAGTGAACGAATTTCGAGACATAATGGCAAAAATAAGTTGTTCTGTTACTTTTAACCTATAGTATTTTCTCTAGTTTGCAACGCTGCATTCTATTTTTCACATATTAACGTTCTGTGTTTACTCTTAGATACCAAAAATCCAATGAACAGATGAAATTTCATCAAAGAGATAATTTTCTACGAGGTTGCCAGCAACGTCAACACAAAGTTGTCAAATTATAACTCCTAAGATCGACTGTATTGGTTTCTAATCGACTTACAGCAACGCGATTTCTCTTTAATATATGAATGTTTGTACATCGAGAACTTAACATATCAATCTCAAAAGTCGATTTAAGCTCGAATTGTGTGTTCAGAGACGAAGCGGATTTAGACCCATCTTGACCTAAGTACATCAACTTATTTCCTTGATTCTATGGTCTGAGGTATTTGTGCTGAAAAATGTGAGCTCTTGCTTGCCACATTCAGCTTTCTTTGAAACTGAACAAACTTTACCGACACTATCTGTGAATCGAGCCAAATCTAACACACTGTTTCAAACGCTTGAAGTTTCACTTCTTTTGTTCTCAGTCGAATATGGCTAAAGTTTCGTGAACTTTGTCCACTATAAATTGTACTTGATCTACGTATTTAATATTGCCAAAAACTGGTCAGGGTATTCACGCAACTGCTCCTTTTATAATAAACATAAATTCGAAATTTTCAGAATGGTTCGAGCATTTTGGTAAAATTTCACTACTTCCCTCTCGCAAATTAACTTACAAGGAAACTTTCTCCAGTGGGACTCGAAAATCAGCATGAAACTTCGACAGGGCATTGATGATGTGTTCAAATAAATGTTGCTGTATTACTACGTCTTGAAGTTTCGCGGAACACGAGTTACAGAACTTCAAAGTTTTTTCAAAATGTTGTTCTGAATGCCTGAAGGGTAGGCAACATTTCATACGTATATTTTGAAGTTATGCATTTCTCATTCACTTTTATACAAAAGGTTGCGCTGAAAATAATTTAAATGTTAGATTAAAGTTATTGATGAAGTTGACGTGTTAGTCAATTGGTCTGATCCCTGCCAAATACGAATATTATATTAATACAGGGTGACCCAAAGAAAACTTCCCATCCCGTTAATTTCGCAACCTATTGATTTCCTGGAGGAATCCCGACACATACCCCTTTTAATTTAAGGGAGAATGTGCCATCGTGGTCAAGCGTTGCGTGCTCTCCCATTTTATTGTGGTCTAGTCGCAAAAAGTGAAATTTTCTTAAATGACAACATGGGTCAAGTGACACATTATGTCAGTGGTCTTTAGGTTCTATTTACAAACGCATGTGACTATTTACTAGTTTTTTTAAAAAAAACTTTGAGATTAATTGCGTTAGCAACTCTCAAATATTATAAAATGAAACTTGGTAGGTAAGGTAATATTTTACACTATTTAACGTTATGAGCGCTCCAACTGCCATCGTTAGTATAAAATAACTCTGGAAATATCACTATGATAAATATCAATATACTATCTCATATTTTATGATCCAATAGCACCCAACCCTTGTGATGGATACGTTAATGCCGCTAATTTAGACCAGTATTACGTGTTGGGAAGGGGAAGCACGTGGGTTTGAACTACGCTTCCGAACATCGTGCCTGAGTGAAAGATAGCGGGAAGGGCTTTTGTTATGGTACCAACTCAACATTCGACTTATGAAATTGACAGAAACACTAGAAATTTTGAAACAGCATGTTCGACAGAGGAATTCGAACCCACGTGCTTCCCCTTCCCAACGCGCAACGCTGATCACAGGGGTTGGGTACTATTGGAGCATAAAACATGAGATAGCACGTTTACATTTATCATAGTGATATTTCCAGAGTTCTTTTATATTAATGATGTCATTTGGAGCGCTCATAACGTTAAATAGTGTAAATTATTACCTCACCTACCAAATTTCACTTTATAATATTTGAGAGTTGCAAACACAATTTATCTCAAAGTTTTCAAAGAAGCTAGTAAATAGTCACATGCTTTTGTAATACAATCCAAAGACCATTGACATGTTGTGTCACTTGATCCATGACGTCATTTAAGAATTTTTCACTTTTTCCCACAAGACCACAATAAAATGGGAGAACATGCAATGCTTGAGCACGATCTCATATTCTCCCTTTAATTAAAAAGGGTGTTTGTCGGGATTCCTCCAGGAAATCAATTGGTTACGAAATTAACGGGATGGGAAGTTTTCTTTGGGTTACCCTACATTTATATAATATTCGCATTTGGCAGGAATCAGAGCAATTGATTAACACGTCAACTTCATCAATAACTTTAATCTAACATTTAAATTATTTTCAGCGCAACCTTTTGTATAAAAATGAATGAGAAATGCATAACTTCAAAATATAGTTATGAAGTGTTGCCTACCCTTCAGGCGTTCAGAATAACGCCTGAAGGGTAACACATGTTCCGCGAAACTCTGTAACGTAGTAACTCCGTAACAATTTGATGTTGGTTTTTTGAACACATCATCAATGCACTGTGGAAGTTTCATGCTGATTTGCATGTCCCACCGGAGACAGTTTCCTTGTTAGTACGCAGAATAGGTCGATCAACTTGATCAAGATTCTTACAACAGTTATAGTATATATGCAGGAAACGTTCAACTTAATATACAGAAGCGTGTAGCGGCAATATTTGCCAAGGGTATTAATACTAGAAGGTTTAGAGCATATATTCTCAACCTAGTGCATCCGAGCACCAGGAAGCTCTTTAATAACTCTGGGTGCTCTCGTCATGCGAGTAAAAAGGTGCTCACGAGCACGAACACCATCGAACAAACTGTCACGTAAAGAACTGAAGTAGAATACTAAAGTACGGAACTATAGATATTTTATTTCTGACAGTTTTACCACTCTAAGGTACAACTGCGAATTTTTGAACTTTCGTTTATGTCCTTTAGACAACCGAGGCTCAGGCCGGGATAGGGGAGGAGAGATGATTCGGGGAGGTGTCGGCCAGGGCCTATGTTAGATGTGCCATCCTGGCATTTGCCTGGTGTGACTGAGGAAAAACCTAGAAAAACCTGTTAAACTAGTCGACCGCTAGGATCGAACGCAAGACGTCCAGAATGCTTTGCCAACGTTCTACCACTGAGCTACGGCGGCTACTACGAGTCAAGTTATTTACATAGAATTTCCAACTTCAAAATGTCCAATAATATCGATATATCAAAACCCGTGCGTGTCGTAACTGGTTGTGTTCCATCAATGGTGGGTACACACAAATATATAATTCGTCATTCTTCTGAGAAGTGGTAAATGCTTTCCTCCTTTAATTCACTATAATTGCCTAATTCTTATTGAGAACCTACTTAGTCATTTAGAAAGCCTCTCCTCAAATTTCAAACACTTCAAAGTGATTTGTCAATTTAGTCACGTTTCTTGTTGCAAAACTACTAAAGGAACGTCTGCTGAAAGTTTTCTTGTATAAATTATTGGCACCATTATTGTGTTGCCACGAGACGAGACGAGGCAGAGATATTATTATAGAAAACGAGACGAGACAGAGCTCTCGCAATGCAAAGTTTACATCTTTTCGAGATAAGACACTCTTTAGACAACATATTTTCGAGACGAGACAGCCTAAATATCATATCGTCGGCTACACTAGCGCCATCCAATATTTCATGCGGCATTAAGTCATAGCGATGCTGTTACAAGGTTGTGGAGAGCTTTCGAAGAAATCAAAATAATTTCTTCAAATGATTTTCCATCTAATTTCCAGAATTATTTCAGGGTGATTTCATAGTAGATCTCTTTCAGTTTCTGAATGAGCTTAACCCTTAAATGACACACACTTATTTTTTGTTACATAGATGACACACTGGGGTCTATTAGACCCCATTTGAAAATTGCATTGAGTAAATTCACAAATCACAGACTTAAAGGGGTCCAAACACATGGGCTTATTTGATAGCTAATTATGTTCCTAGGTGAAAAGAAATGGAATGAATTTCCAAGCAATACATTGTATTTAAAAAATATGTTACATGTTACTTATTTTACTACTTATGTTGAAATATAAACTAAAAGATATGTTTTTGATTTTTCTAACAAACATGAGCTATTTTTATAAATGATGTTTTTATTCAGTGATGTCTCCTACATTTAGTCCTAAATATAGCATTTACGTGTAATCATTGTATACCTTAACTTGGGATCATCAATAATTTGAACTAAAACATAGCACATTCCTTTACGAAACGAAACAAAAATGGAATTTTATAATCAGTGTGAGCATGTCGAAGTCAAATTACTGCAAATAAAACGAAAATAAATGGTTATGTACAAAATGGTCAGGCACAGAAAACTTAGACGGATAACACGGGGTCCAGTGGACCCCACATACAGTTTTAGCAGGCAAATCTCAATTAACTGAAAACGAACAAGCTTGCAACTCATATCAGAAGAGAGTCAAGGTTGTAACGTGAGTTTGCAGAGAGACTAAAGGAATTAAAAAAAAAAACTATAAAAAAGTAACACCGAACAGGAAATTAACTGGGATCCATGGGACTCCAGTGTGTAATCGGAAGATTAATAAACAACTTCAGGGGAAATAAAACACAACTTATGAAATGAAAGAAGTAATTAGGAAGAGTATTTGCCACAGTAAGCAAGAATAAACTTTCCCGGAATTTGCACACACACACACTTGAGACTTGGCCTAGCCCAGTATGATTATCCTAAAATTGTCCATCTAATCAAGATCTTTTGAACGAGTTTGATATGCATGTTCGTATTTTAGAAGAATATGAACAATTTTTAAATATGGTGTATAACGTTTTTCAAATTAATGTATAATAAATCATACAAATCAAAATCATTCAAATGACTGCTCGTGCGGAACTTAAATTGATTGGTAGATCTCCAGTCGTTCTTAGCGCTGAAATATTTGTTTGATAAAGAATAATTTATAACCTTTTGGGGAGCAAACGGTACAAGACGCTTCCCCATATCACAGAGATTAGTCTCAAATGTCTTAGTAAGTAACACTTATACTACAGAATTTCACATAGTGGTGTATTTTTAACATTTTTTCTGTTAACGTCTTGCTGCTCTGTTAAAAGTATTACTTTAAAATTGAGAAACAATTAATCACCTTTTAGAAACCTGTGTTCTTACCTGTACATAGAGTAACATTTTCTCAAAATTAAGAACTCATTCTCCTCAAATTATTTTGAGAGGAAACTATGTAAAACTGAGAACATTTTTCTCAGTTTTTCGACGGAGTTCTTGTCTGGATTTTAAAATTCTTTTGAAATTGGGAGAGGAATTTCTTATTTTTGAGAAATTCTGTTTCAAATGTAAAAAGATGGTTACTTAAACAACAACAGCAACATGAACGAGAAGTGCATGTCCCAAAATCCATAATGGTGCAAACATGGTCCCCCAGAGACGAGAAATCCAAATGGTCTCCCAGAGACTAGAAATACTAGATCGCGACAGCTGAAAAAAAGAAACAACTATGAAATTAGCGGGATTTGTCAGACCTCCTTACACCTCGTAGATTTCTTCCTTTTGATGCAAAAATAGCCTGCACTAAAATGAAAAACCTCTGGCAAAATCCCTATTTATATGACGAAATGTCCATTCCTAGTTCCGAACTGCGTTTCACAGTATTCCTTGCACTTTAGAAGTTTCACATGAATCACTTTCGGGTTGATCTTAATCCAGACACGTCATCAACCACAAACTGTAAGGGTAGGGGCTGTAACGGTATATTATTTTGCCTCTTATTTCGTGCCTGTATAAGTGGATTTTCATGTGGGGCCAAGAAAACTTTATGGGGATTGGGACCTAACCTCTTCCACGCCGCGACCCTCCCTTTACTGCAAAATCGTCGTATACTAGTTCTCGTAAAATGCAGTAAGGCACGATTACTGTGTATTTTGTCATTTTCTCATTCAATGAGAAATAGGTTATTAAAGAGAAGAAATTGCTCTTTTTCACTAATTTGGAGATTCTTAATTTTGTGTATAATCGGAAGATCTTTATTATTCGGGACAGGTCGATCAAGAATCACATCTTTACTTAAGCGCAGGCCCGCAACTATGGTTTCTATCACCCGGGGCAAGCACGCAATTCGCACCCCCCGCCGAGGTTTGGTTAGAAAAGTGTTACTCAGTTATACATTGCACTCTTAAATTATATTTAAAATAAAACTAATGTTATATCGATTTTTAAATATTGTAACGTAAATTATTTTAACTACAAAAATATATTACATTCGTTATGTGCTTACAAGTTTTAAAATAACTTTGTACAGCTTTCATTTTTCATTTAGCTTTCGTTTGAAAAAATGAACAAATTTGTTTGTTTGTTCGTAAGAGAGCTCCATATGGCTCCAAATACAAGAGATTTATACAAACTCATTTATTACATCACATATTAGTGTAGATTTAAAAATATAAAAATGGGAAAACTAAATTAAATACAGTAAGCATAACGACAACACTTATGGCGAATACTGGGTATTAGATACATAAAAATTTTGTATTATTTATAATAACATACGGTATCAAACAAGACATACACGTATATACAAATATACCGGTATCAAACAAGACATACTTCCTTACATACTGTATATTCATTCATGCATACTGTCACATTTGCATTCATACATGTATCTATATAGAGACATATACGCCAGTGTAAAAGAAATATTATAATATATTACACCTAAAAAGTAATCCTAAAATTTCAGCACTTGCGTGATTTCTTTTACTAAAACAACATATTAATATCATTCATAAAGATATTAATTCTGTTCCAAATATACTTTTTTCAAAGACATTGCAGATATTTTTTCGCTTTAACGAAAAATCTATATACGGATAAATTTGAACTACATGATTAAAACTGATTTTGACCTGCGAACATTTTTGACCGCAAAAATTTTGAATATGTTATCATAAGAAATAGTTGAAGCTCTTTGATGTTCAATAGCAATAATCCTTAAGTTTGAAAGTCTTTCTTGCGCCATTGTGCTTCTTAAATAATTTTTATTAAGTTTTAGTTTTCTAAAACTTCTTTCCTCTGAAGCAACTGTTAAGGCCGCTTTAGACGGTACAATTTCTCGTACGATCTCTCGTATGAAAGAATGTATACAAT
>JAGDQP010065043.1:0-11476 GCA_022664845.1 Lepisma saccharinum | reverse complement strand
CTTCACCTGCAATTCTTTTAAATTCTTTGTAAGTCATTCCAAATATATCTACATTAACTTTAGGTTCAATTTTGTTGTAGAAAGCACTCATTCTCCAAATTGGGGATTTATATAGAATTTCAGTCCTTTGCTTTTTGCAATAGAATGTCCCATTATTACCTAATCTAGTTTTAGTGTTCGGAACTTGAATGAGAATTTTCGGAATTAAATCAATACAATCAATTTGATTGTGTATTAATTTGTACAGAAATATTAAATCATTTAAATGCCTTCTTCGTTCCAAAGTTTGTATATTAAAATTGCTCACTAATTCCCTGTATGATATGTATGCAGGATATAATGTGGTTTTTCTATACATTAGTAATTTCAAAAATTTACACTGGATTTTCTCTATTGCTTTAACATATTTCTGAGTGTTCGGAGTCCATAAAATACAGGAGTATTCTAGCTGTGATCTCACGTAAGAGTAATACAATTTTAGAAGTGTTGAGTCAAGATGGAGATCCTTGCTAAAACGATAAATATACCCAAGATTCCTGTACGCATTGTTAGTGATCATTTCAATGTGACGCCCGAAGTTTAATTTTGGATCAAAAACAACTCCAAGATCTTTCACAGTTTCAGGTTTCGATAGATTTACTCCATCAATCGAGTAGTTGTACTCAACATACTTTTCTTTCCTTGTAAAAGATATGGAATTGCACTTTTTTGTATTAATTACAAATTTATTCCTGTCGCACCACTCTTTGACATTATCTAAGTCCTTTTGTAGTTTGGCACTGTCCTCAATTGATTCAATTCTAGCGTATAATTTCAGGTCATCGGCGAATAAGAGAATATGGGAGTTCTCGATACACTCAGATATATCATTAATAACTAAAAGAAATAATAAATGGCCGAGGTTTGAACCTTGTTGTACTCCGGAGAGTGTCTCAAAATATTCTGAAATATAACCTTTAAAAATTACTGCCTGCTTACGTTTACGTAAATACGAAGTTAATAATTTTATGGTTTCCGTAGAAAAATTGAAGAACGTAAGTTTGCGTAGCAAAACATCGTGATCAACCAAATCAAATGCTTTACTGAAATCAGTGTATACGACGTCTACTTGGCCTCCGTTATCTAGCTCAGTTGCAATGAAGTCAGTTACAATTGCTAAGTTTGTTGAGGTTGACCTATTTTTCAAAAAGCCGTGCTGATGTGGTGAAAGAATGGAGTTTACATGATTCAGTATTCGCCTCTATATAACACATTCATATACTTTTGCAAACGATGATAAAATAGATATTGGTCTGAAGTTTTCGACGTCTTTAGCATTTCCGGATTTTGGAATAGGACAAATTAAACTTTCCTTCCATTTGTCAGGGAATACACAAGTTTTAACAGATAGATTTAATAAAATATATAATGGATATTTAAGAATCTCAGCACAACCTTTTATTATATAAGGTGGAATTTCGTCCGGCCCACAAGATACCTTAGGTTTTAACATTTTGATTGCTTCCTCAATTTCTTTCATTTTAATTTCTTTTATTTGCAACGTATTTAAAAGTTCACATCTAGGGTTGCCTGACAAAATTTCAGATTTGTACTGGGGTGTTACAGTTCTAAATACAGATTGAAAATAATGTGCAAAAGACCTAGATACTTCCCTGTTACTTTCTAGCTCTTTGTCTCTGTATTTCAAAGAAGTGGATGAGAGATGTTTTGTCTTACTTTTAACAAAATTCCAAAATTGCCTCGGGTCTTTATTGATACTGTATTCTGAGCTTTCAATGAAAAATTTATATGCTAAAGAAATTTCTGATTTTAGCTCTCTACGTAATATGCGAAATTTATCTCGATGAAAAGCAACGTCTACACCAGTTTTCATTTTCCTATGATGATATGTCTTAAATTTAATCTTTTGAATTATGTTATAAGTGAACCAAGACGGATATTTATTACTATTGCATTTCTTACGGGGAACACATAGGCTGCATGTGAACGACTCATACCAAAACTTTTTTACTTAACCACAGTACAATAAACTTGTTAAAGTTACATTCATTTACATGCTGATAGTTATTTTCTGTCAAACTGTCCATTGCCTGTAAGTAGCGCCACAGCGGAGAAAAGATCAACTAAACTTGTTCGCTGCAATACATGCTACGAGCACGAAATGGGAAGGCTCTAAGAGATGGTAGTCGGCGATGTTCAGGTCAAGTTTTGAATCAGGTCACCGGGTGTAGACTTCAGACCCGATCTGCCCCAGTGTCCCGATTTAGACCCGGTAACACGGAGGACAAAGAGCTGATAATTATTTCCTTACATCTGAATAGTATTTGTTTCCGGCATAACCAGGACCGGAGATCGAAAAATACGACTCCAAAACTCGCAGTTAATATTTCCCAGACCGGGTCAATTGGATCATTCGGGTCAAGTTTTGGGACCGGGTCTCCTGGTCACCTACGTTTGGGTCAAGCAGGATCACCAGGTCAATATGGTCATTCGGGTCAAGTTTTGGAACGGGTTCCCTGGTCACATGTTCGGGTCAACAAAAGTGACACGGTTTCAACTCTTGTAGAAACTGTACAAGCTTATTGCCCAAGTGTCACATCCACATCGGCCGATATGGCATATTAGATTTTACGATATCGATCGATATCGTTCAACGACATGGGCTCCATATTGAGTGGCAAACATCTTGGCCAATATCAGTCAACGATTTAGATCAACATCGGGCTTCGACATCGATTATCGACATTGCTCAATATTGAGTACCAACATCGCTCAATATCGGTAATTCACATTGAGAACATAATGTAATTCTGACCTTTTTTACTATTTTTAAAAGGAATCCCATTTTTATATAGGATCACTAACATAGACAAACCAACAAGGAATAGGTAAACACGTTAGAAATTGTAAAAAAAAAAATCTTATCTAAAGAATACTATTTTTCTGTAGCTAAAGTTACATCACCTCGCTGGGTTAATGGATTGTAATATTTTGTCGACCACTGCTAGTTTGTAAAATAATGTTATTTTCGATATTGCGTTCATGTTGAAATTTGTAGTTCCGCTCAATTGTAAACTTTTCACGTCTTATATTCTTTTCACATTTTTTTTACCAACATTTTAAGAGTACAATGGCCATGATTACAATTAAACAGCTTCAATTGACGGAAATGATGTAAAACAAATTTGAATAAATATAACATTAACTTATCTTCCTAACTAAAAGGAACCTCTCTTAACAACCACTTGACCTCGAGAAAATACGCTACTTTGTACCGTACAAATGAACAAAAGTGTAAAATATCCACCGGCTCTGTCGGTGTACGATAACCAGCGTAATAAATATTACTATAAATCTTGTTGGTTCGTCCATGTACTTACAGTGATCAAAGACTCCTTGAGAAAAACACAACCAACTTTAACACTTTATTTGTCTTGGTCCTTCCCGTGGAAGAGCAGCTTATTTCTGCACTTTAACATGCTTCGATGAACAATTTCTTTGTCACCATACAAAGCTGGCCGCGTGTTGACTACAACATGAACTTTTGTATTTTATCACCAGAGGGATATAGCATCGCTTTGCCCATATGGACCGACATTGATCAATAAAGATATTGTTAACGACGTGAATCAATATTGTTCCATGACGAGTGCTCTATTTTTTGTTCATTTTAATTTATTCACTATGAACAAAAGGTTTTGTAAAAAATCAGTTTAATCTCTAGACAATACTTACTATAGTTTTAGAAAATAGGTAAATTAGTGATACCGACAATCGATGTCGATCCCACATCGATCGACGTGGGCTCAAGCGGGCCGTTCTCCTACTCGCATTAACGATGTGGGGCGATATGAGTTCCATGAACGGCCAACGTGTATGTGTTCCTGGGTTGTTTTTCCACATATTATCTTTGAACTAAAAGATCTACGCATTAAATGCATGTCATAACGTAATTTACCATCCTCGATAGTTTAATACTATGCCTCAAAGAACGGCAATCAATATAATTTACTATCTCTACTGTCTACATTTAACAATTAATATACAGTTTCTGTTACCACCCATACAATTCATTTTATCTTTTTTAATATACAGTTTCCACAAACCATTCATATATTAATTTATCTGTGTCACGTTGCTGCAGACCTACCATTCATCTGGCATTATATGCACAGTGACATGCATCCTTTAACACGACTCTTGGTGTCTTCATCCGAAACTAGCCCTTGGGTGAGAAGATAACATACATTTGTTTTACTAATACATATCCTTGATTTCTTGGGTTGTGATATACGAAAAAATGCACTTCATTGCCATAACCATGGTTATCATCATCATCATTCCGATAAACATTATCTCCATCATTTAAAAATCTCTATATGATGATTATGATCAAAGGTCATCATGACGACTACGGTAATAAACATTACTAAAGTATCAAGTGAAAAGATTTATTTAACTTCCCTTAGACCACCCACAATCCTTATGTTCCAATTATACTTAATATCCCTTTCATAATAATATCAATTGAAAGCGACTAGTGTCATGCTACAAAGAGAAAAGTAATCTAGTCTCGCAAATTAAATCTTCAGTTGACAAGTTTGACACAACGTTGAGAAAATGTGTAAATCTTCACCGTATCAATATTTTAAGGTAGCCGCAAGAAAACAAGTCGGAGCGGAGGAAAGTGGAGTACTGAACGGATTCATTTGTGTATATTCGGCTCTGATTCACTCTCTTCAGCCCGTGTGCGCGCCAGCGTGTGTCGTTTAAATAAGCAGAATTTTCACAACTCTGAAACAAGATTAAAAGAAAATATTTTATGCACTCCAAATGGCATTTTATGTATAAATGAATGATTTATCTCCGGTTGTGATCCCTAACAGCACACATACCTTTCAGAAACGTTGCAGTTACATAATTTTGTAACATTGGAAACATAACAGTTACATTACATTACGTTGGAGTAATGTTTCAGTTTAGTTTCTTCAACGTGGAAATGTCCGTCCACAGAAACATTACAATGAAACATTCCTGTACATTACAATGAAACGTTCCTGTACATTACAATGAAACATTCCTGTACATTACAATGAAACATTCCTGTACATTACAATGTAATGTCTCATTGTTGCACTGGAATGTACAACAAGCGACAAAATATTTGTAACCACTCTTAAAATTTCTTTACCAAATAATTTTGGAATAGCTAAACCTATTGGGATACAGTTTTCTGTAACGTAAATAAATTACATTCTCTAAGTTACAGGAAACGGCACTCAAGGTCTATCTATTCTAAAAGGAACTCGGAGAAAAATATATACGACTGGATAGAAAGTTTTGGTGCTGATTGTACATAATTATTGGAATGAAATTGTGAAAAGTAGTATTTCTAAAATAAATTATGAACGAAGCGATCCCGAAATTGCAGATGGACCAGCGACCGATTAATATAATTGAAGTTTTCCCTCATCCACGGTAAGCAATAAAATGACGGGGTGGTAAATTCGAATGAGGCCCTGACCTACTGCTTCGCACAGTTTTCCCTACGTACCCTATTCAGGCCTGAGCCATTATAGATGCCTAAGCGCCTTGAAAAAATTATTTTGATCCAAATTGATTTTACAAACGATCTTTCGATGTAGCAGACCATTTTTCTCTGCTAAGCATCAACAACCACGTCAATATAGCGACGTTCCATTTATAGCATTGGAAAGGACGTGGAAGGATACAAATATGGCGGCCGTTGCTGTTGAGTGACTGCAACCGATTGTCCATAATTTTTCAAGTTTGAGTTAAATAATTCAGTAGTTGCCAAGTAATCCGGAGCCACAGGCAGAAAATTCGTTCCTTGTCGAAACATAAAACTCATTTGGTTGAGTAAATGTATGAAATGAAGGCCACATCAGCAATATATAGATCAAATGGTGCATCATTTTGTAAATCTAGCATGAACTTATTAATTTAATTTAACATAATCCTTAAACTTGTATAAGAATGATTAAGGTAATATGAGGGCATTTACCATAGAAGTAACATCATAAACATAAATCAATTAAACTTCCTGCATATCATACGTACTTGCGTTCGTTCCTGCTTGAGTATTTTTAATTACCATGTTACATAAAAATGCTACTTTTGAGAAATAATTTAAATTTTAAGTACAACTATAAACTCTCTGCAAAATGAAATCCACTTTCGTTAATACAAAAACATTTTATTTATTAACTACATTTTTTATAAACAATAGTTTAATTGTGACTCTCTTCCTGGGGATGGGGAAACTCCATGTTCTTTTGTTTCCTGTAATAAAAAGGTACTCAGAATGAAAAATAAAAAGGTTGCCACAAAGAGTCGTACAACGACCAGTGAAATAAAAGTAAATTTGAAACAGTTTAAAACTTAGATATACACAAATATTTAAAACGATAATTTTGTACTGGTACTTCTTCATTTCAAAAACGTGTAAAAGGTGGGATGGCCACGTGTCGCTTTTTACCTCCCAAGATGCCAGGAGCACCTAGGACACTCTAGTAGCCAATTTGATAGAAGGCTGAGTATATCTCACAACGCTAGGCATGGGAGCATTGAATAAGTGTCTAGTTTCTGGCTTTAATTTGAACCCCGAACTGTCAGACTGGTAGTCAGAGGCGCTACCGCCTGAGCTCGGAGCCGTAAAATCTTAAGTGTTACAAAATACTTCCAAACAAGAAGAAGACGTACACTATTTATAATGTCTAATCTGTTGAAAAATACTGTACAACACCCACTCGAGGTACAAAAGCTAGCAAGAAGTAATACTGTAATAATAATAAATATTAAAATTCCGAATGCTAAAATGATCCCTGCTTCAATATTACCACATATCCTTGGGGCGAAAAATATATAAAACATTTTTTTTATGCAACGGTTACTGCTGGCGTCTTTTTCTTCTACTTCTGTGAGAGATACGCTCAAGAACCTTATCCCATTTTATTCGATGAACACAACGAATAAAACGATGTGTTACTGTTCTAGTGGAATTGCAACAAGTGTAGTGACGTAAAAATATAGCTAATTTTCCCCTACATCTGACCACATATAAAAAATTGTTTGGACATATATCTAATGGAGAGATTTTCCCGAAACTATACCTGTGTATAGACGTAGTATGCAGGTCCTTAGAAAAGAAAACCTTGCCAAGAGTTTCTAGAGCAGGAAGATTTTTTTTAAAAAAAAAAGTGAATTTCAATGAAGGTTCTCCCCCCTTTCCTCCGTTTGTGTGTGCAGTTAGCCCCAAGTGTTACATCATTTTATATATTGATCTTTGGCATGAAAAAGAAATCCTCATTTACTGATCTGTCATTACAAATTGAGCGGCTGTAGCTCACTTGGTAAAGTCTTGATTTCCCAGAGATCGATACTAGCGGCCGACCACCCTGACTGGGGTTTTGCCAAGGTTGTTCTCTGCCCCACCAGACAAATGCCGGGATGATATCTTGAACTTAGGCCCTGGCAGTTCCTTCCCGCATCATTTTCCTTATCTATTCCAGCCTGGGTCATAGATAAATTCAATTTAACTTAATGTATTTTCAACCTGAGTTATACAGTCATTCAAAATACGCAATGACGCAAAATGTTATATTCCTCAAAGGGTTCAATGTAATAAAAATAGATAACACAGCAAAAACGTAACATTTTCCAGGAAAACATCCATTTGAGAAGAAATGTTAAGAGTAATATAAACAAAAACTTTTCATATATATGTTGATATATTGGATACTCTGCTGCAGATGACAATAGCATCAATAGACACTAGTACGAATGGTTTCTCAGATCCACAAATCTCCATCGTCTGGTTCTAAATAAAGTACCGTTAAGGTAGAATGAAAACGTATCGAAAGCACTTAAGAAACTGATGTAGGTTTCAACGGCTGGACAGTGCAGAAGGTAGTACAAATTAAAATTATTAGCGAATCGAAACTAGCTACATTCATTATTTCAAAATAGTAAGGTTATTAACATCAAGCAAAAACTGCATGCGGTTTATTAAAATATAAAATATATTATTTAAATTAAAGGGTGTAGCTAATTATATTTTTTGAATATTCGTATCGAAACTTTATCTGTCTTATATCAAAACTCGGGAGCCTATTTCGATAATATTATGATGGGTAGTCTAAAGGTGCTGCCATTGCTTTAAGAGAACCAAAGACCTAAACTAGGTTGATTGATATACCAATGTTCTCCATGATTACAGAGAATAAATATCAGATCATAAGAGGAAATCATGAAGTTAATACTGGTTTCTGAAATTCGTAGTGCGTAATTTATATAGTATAATAACTGAAATTCTATATACGTTTAACAGTCGCATACCAATGCTAAATTTGCACCAATAAATACCAGGGGGAGGGGGGTTCCGATCCGGACCCCACGTCGTTGATTATTGTAATTAGCCCTACAAATAAATAATCTAAGGGGAAGGTGTAACTGAATATCCTAGAAGGACACAGGGTACAAATACGTGTATAGACATTTGCAGTGTTCAAACCGCTGTTTGAATTTAACCCACGTTTGGTTAATAAAAGGTAAGTGTTGCACCTGGTGGCATTATGAACATTAATGCTGGTATCTTGGATTCTGTTCCAGAATTTGAACTAGAAAGGAGCTCATGTGACATATCGTTTTCGGCTAGCTTGTTCCCAGAAGTTAAAATGATAGGTAATTTGCCATCTATGTTAAGTTGTGTCTGATTCTAAAGGTTGGGATTTGACGCCCTACAACATGTGTTTTTTTTCTATTCCTCAACGGGCCAACGGAAGCGTAGGTAGGCATGGTGGGTCAGTTTCTGAAGATGGTGTAGATTTTTGATTGCTTCATAATACACCATGTCTTTAAAGATGGCCTCAGAAATACAAAGCCAGGTCGAGGACAACATCCCGGATATTAGAGTTCCAACCACTGTCGCTCTTCTGTGTCGTACTGAATTGCTTGTAATCAAAAGTAATTACCTTTCACCAAATCCAAAATTTCAGGGTCCCTATCTCGCAAACAAATAAACGTATGAGACAAATGCTTTCGCTTTGGGGGTAAGCTAACCCAAAACGATATGCCACGTGACTCCCTTCCTATTTCAAATTCTCAAGCTGAATCCAAAATTGTGGCCATGTTACTCATACTCCACCAGGAGCAGCCCCTTACCTACATGAAGATTAGGTAAGATTCCCGCAGCGATTTCGACGTTGCAAGTATCTTCAGATTTATGCCTTATTTTGTACAAATAGGCACAAATCGGCCTTTCTAAAAAATCTTATTCAACATTTTCAAAAATGTTGGCTGTCCTTTTTTCAAATCACAGGTTAAAACAAAGAGGGAAAATAATTCTTGTAAATATAAATCGATCAGCTGACGTGGTTCTTTTGTTACTCTAATTTAAGTTTTGGTCACATTTGCAATGAATTTCCAAACTACAAACATTTATAATATATTTAAAAATAACAAAACAGCTTTCCTGACCACATATTCTTTTTATGAGCAAATAACATTATACTAGGCCCCTTGAATAAACACCTAAGTTGATAGCCTAGACTGTCATGAATCCAATATGTTTTTCTTTTTGTTATTTATATACCACAAACGTGGGAGGTAATCGACGAGCCTCCATACTATCCATTTAACCATAGTATGCTGTCAGGTTAGTAAAATTCAGGGGCTAAGTTCGGTTTATGTTAGCCAAAAATTGTAAAAATTACAGGATAATTGTAATGCTTGCCACGTGTGTCAAAGTGTTGAAATGCAAAGGCAATCAAAGGTTTCAGCCATGGAAGTGTGATATTGGAGGCACAGAGTGAAAAGTACGTGCAACTATCTAACTGCTTCCGCGTTGGAGTAGCATCTTTACGTAAGGACAGAATTAACGATGTGCATCGTGTGTAATAAAGTAAATCTAACTTTAGCTAACCTGCTTTGCTTTATAGACAATATGTCCGTGAACTGTGTGAAATTTTGAAAAATGCAAAAGATGAAGTGATGTCATTAGTTTTAACATGGCGCTATATGTATATAATTTAATCAAATCAGGTACGTATTTATGGAATAATAATAAGAGCAGTGGATTTCAACCGCCAGTACGCGAAACTCTTATATCGCCCCTTGACAAATTAATACATTTCACTATTTAGCATTTATTTTGTATATTTTGACGGTTCAAATTTGAGCTTTAAGTTTACACTTCCTTTCCAAAACAAGTAGAACCTGAAGATGTGTTTGTTTCTTTGAGCGTCAAATAAACCTCTAACTTCCCGGTCCTTTTAAAGATTTCGCTTTTCCCTATAGTTTTCCGGTTCGTGAATGTTGAAAGGTTGAAAAACACTGCTAAAGAGCATAGAAATGACAACTATCTGGCTGACATAAATTGCACTTTATCCTAATTATGTATTATTCAAACTGCAGGTAAATGTTTATGATTTGCATTACTTGCGTACAATGACACATTGTTTAAGGGCGTATCTGTGCTCTTGCACTCACACCACCTCTTGACTGTGCATCACATTCTGCACTGCAAGTCATTCATTATCATAATTATATATCAGGATTCGATCCACAATATAACACGGACAATAGCGAGATCTTCTTACCGCTTCAAACTTAGAGTACGAATGAGCGCCCTACAAAAAAGGATGTTTTAACCTTAATGTTATTTTAAAATAATGCACACACACTCAATTGAACAACACATTGTTAACTAAATATAATTATTACCTTTGCACAACACATTGATAACTAACTATAATTATTACATTTGCACATGTTGATAACTAATTATAATTATTACCTTTACTAAATGGCTATAGATATATGCAATCAGCTTTCAACACATATATGCCGCCAACACTAAACATTAAACAAACGACGGTCAATTCGCAGTGCTCGCAAAGCCTTTCGGGAGATTTCGGTGGAACAATATTATAATGTACTATCATGGCCAAAATAATGTTCACATGACTTTATTATACACGATTTTTCTCCAACCCTAGAAGATAGACAACCCAACTAACGTAGAGGGAGCGATGTGTGATTCTGAGAGTGTGTGCGTGAACGAGCAAGGGTTGGATATTTTTTTTCTTTAAGAGAAATCATTATCGTATGTCCTGGCTTCTGGAAAGATATTTATGGTTTCTTGTAGTATGTATGAAAGAATAAAAAAAAAGAGATCGCATTTGAAACAGCAAAACAGGGAACCTAACGCAATTTTACTTTAGTTGGGCCATTAGTTGAAATTTACTGAAATACTTAATTTAAATTGTCCAGTAAAAAAAATCCTTACCGAACATGAAGAAACGAAAATGAACGCTGAAACCTATGGTTACTAGGTAATTATTTCTTTCTTAATGAATCGAGTATTCCATAGAACACTAATGTTATGCACGAAAGACAAGACAAAACGTCTGTTTCTATCAGTTCTTAAAAATGGGGCACGATATTTATGCTTTAT
>JAGDQP010065042.1:0-11476 GCA_022664845.1 Lepisma saccharinum | reverse complement strand
TATATATATATATATATATATATATATATATATACTCTGTCAAAAGGCTTGTTAGCTCGCCATGGGGGTCTCCTCATGAATTATTAAAATAGCCTAAACTACGCTTAGATACTACTGGCCACGCGACATATTACTTGAGCGACTTAGTACTTACCTTGGGCTGGTAGGGCAGGGCTAGCCCCTTTTATCTTTTGCCGGTCAAATAAAGGAGATAGAGGTGCCCAAAATTTGCGGATATATCTTCACGCTAGGCCCCCAGATTTTTTGACCAGGCGAGATATTATTTGGACCAGGCAGAACACAATTGGCGCTGGTTATGCTAAACATTTTCAGCTTTTTGGCCAGTCAAATAAAGAAGATAAGGGTGTCCAAAATTTGTAGCCGATCTTCATGCAGCACACGCAATTTTAGGACCAGGTGAGGTATTACTTGGGCCAGATAGAACTTCCTTTGCGCTGGTTTTTGGACTAGCCATTTGCAGCTTTTAGTCAGTAAAATAAAGGAGATAGAGGTGTCCAAACTTTGAGGTCCACTTCACTCTAGCTCTCCAGATATTTGAGCGAGGCGAGGTATTACTTGGGCCAGGTGGTACTCTATTTGGGCTGGTTAGGCTAGCCACTTTATGCTTTTCTGTTTACCCTATACTTTGAAACTGTTTTGTTTCATTTCTTCTCGTGGAAATAAAAGTATAATCAGCCTTGACAGAAAACTACATTTTATTTATTATTTAATTTAATGTATGGATTTAGACATGCAGGTAGGTAAGGCATACAGGGTAAGTCAAAATGATGTACCCGATTTCATAAATTTATTTTGTGAAATATAATGAACATATCTGAATGTAATACATGTGGTAAGAAGGGTAACTCTCAAAGTTTTTTTCAGTCACATCACAAGTGCTCTATGTGAGCACCTCGCGTAACACGACACACATCAAGCCGATAGTCTATCTCCTGCCAAACCTTGTGTAGTGTGTCACGGTCAATCTCTGCAATGGCTGCTGTGATGCGGGCGCGAAGGTCACCCAATGTTGTTGGAAGTGGTGGTACGTAAACACGATCCTTTATGAAACCCCACAAAAAGAAATCACACGGGTCAGATCGGGGGAACGAGGTGGCCAACGAATGAGAACTCGATCCTCCTGAGATGTACGGCCTATCCAGCGCTGTGGCAATGCCTCATTGAGATGATCCCGAACGCTGCCATGGTAATGCGGAGGGGCACCATCCAATTGAAGAATGAAATCTGCACTATCCTCTTCGAGCTGTGGAAGGAGCCATTGTTGCAGCATATCAAGAAAAACATGTCCTGTCACAGTAGGTTCAAGGAAGAAAAAGGGCCCATAAATCTTTTCAGGGGAAATGGCACAAAACACATTCACCTTGGGTGAATCGCGTTGGTGTTACACAACTGCGTGGGGATTATCCCCAGATCCTTACGTTGTGTCTATTCACATTCCCAGAAAGGTGAAACACCGCTTCATCACTGTAACGTAACCTTTCGGCGAACCCATCCTCTTCCATTAACGTGAGAAAATCAGCACAGAAAGACGCTCGAGCAGCATAATCAGTGTCTCTTAAGGCTTGTAGTTGCAAGCGATAGGATTTCATTTGTAAACGTTTCCGCATAATTCGCCATACAGTTTTCTGTGGCATTTCAAGTTCCCTCGCTGTCCGGTAGGTACACTTCTGTGGACTCCGCAAAAAACTGGCGCGAACACGTTCCACTGTCTCTTCCTCAGCTGAAGGACGGCCAGTCGATTTTCGCTTACAGATGCAGCCCGTATCTCTGAAATTTTCATACCACGTACGAATGGTTTTTCCAGTAGGTGGGTCTCTGCCATACTTGGTACGGAAATGCCGTTGAACACTCATCACAGAGTTGTTTACATGGTAATCCAGCACACAGAACGATTTCTGCTCTCCAGTCAGCGCCATTTTCGTTAACTGCTTCCAGCGCCGCGTAGCGGTAGACAATGCAAACACGCGGGACATAAACTAAACTCAACTAAACTTTGAACTTTTGCCTTTCCTTGCGCGTAGCTCACATTAAGATATGTTCATTATATTTCACAAAATAAATTTATGAAATCGGGTCCATCATTTTGACTTACCCTGTATACAAAAGATGGATTCATATTAGCATTTCAATTAGATCCCAAGGCATACAGAGCACAAAAAGTGTTCCCAAAATATTTCTTAATATGTCAAAATGTAATCTTATGTCTGTAGGTATCAAAACTAGTACTTCATTCGAGTTTATATAATAATAATAATAGTTCACAGCCATATACAATCCACTACTGGATGAGGCGGAGTTGGTTTACTGCTCTCATGCTGACCAGACATGTTGGGAGAGGAGAGCCGAAGCTCTCAACTCTGATCGCCACTGTCTTTTATTCACAGCAGCTCCCCAGTTGCATCATGATTCTGGGTGGGCAACGATCCAAGGCCTCTCGCTTTGAAAAAAAAAATACTTAGCAGATCCGGGAATCGAACCCGGGACCCTACGATCAGCAGTTAGCGACGGCAACTACTAGACCAGCTGGGCGGTCTCCAATTTATATATATTATTTTAAAAAATAATGAAATACTGCAAAGTTAAAAGTTTTTGTGATATGGATATTTTCTTAACAGAAAATTTTGATTTGATTGACTTTGCAAATTAATATATCGGTAGCTTTTGAGGGAAAATTTGTTCTTCAAATATGTATTAAGGCTAATTCACACATACGGTGCTGTGTCCATGCCATGGCCATGACCATTCACACATAGGGTGCAGATTCCATGCCGTGCATGGATTCCAAGGAGGAAGATGTTGTTATTGCGACCTGGATGGTTTCTTTTCAAGACGTCACTGTTGGGGCATGGCAGGGGCACGGTATAATTGAATAAGCCTTTAAGATGCCCCGCACATAATCTTCCTAAAAGGGAAGAGTAGCCCCTACTGCAGTGATGCACAATTAATGTAGTAACTTGGACCGAAGGTGTTTTCTTTATTATTATTATTATTTTGCATACCAATTACAGTCACAACACTTCCATTTACTTAGTTGGGAATAGACTTGTGTATATTGTCTTTAGGCATCTTTAGCTCGAGTCGTGGAGTTACGATAAAAGAAGAAAGCCGGCCAGACGAGGACGTAAGTTAAAGCTATCTGCTATACTCTCCGGATTAACATGGTAAACTGAGGAAAAAAACGTGGAAGAAACACAAAGACCAAAATATAGTGACAGCGGACTTCGTAACAGTTTTCTCTTCCAATTTAATATTCATCTTGTAATAACCCATGACATATTCGAAAAGAAAAACTTTGCTTAAAATCAATCGCTATAACATATGCAAAGTCAACAAGCTGCAAAATATCATTTTAAAAAAGTATTACAAGGTTTCTACATTTCCGAGGCTTTTGATCTTCATTGAGAGGAAAAGCGCGTGAAATGGTCAACACCCTAATTTTAAAAATTTCATGTCCAGGTAACCTCTTTTATTTTCACCATATTGAGGGACAAAATTAAAATACATATACGGACTGATACTTTCCCAACATTACCGATTTCTAACTGTATTCAGTTACTTGTTCATTATTATTCTTCCGATAAGTAAATTGCAGCCACATCAATATTCCGCAGAGCTTTAGTATTAACCTTAAATTTAAAAAAAAAAAAACAGAATTTGAATTTATTTTAAGACCTTTAGGGATCTCAGGCTCAGGCGGAGATACGATGGGGGAAAGGATGTTGGAATGTAGACGACCAGGACCCATTTTGTGGGTACTATCGCAGCATTTATTTGGTGTGACTAAGAAAATCCTTGAAAAAAAAACTGTCAGGATGGTCAGCCGGTGGGATCGTTGCCAGGACCTCCCGAATACTAAGCCAACACTCTACTACTGAGCCACGGCCGCTCGGTAAAAAAAAGGAAAGGAAAGCCTAAGCACGCTTACAGCCACTTTTTCTCCTACAACGATGATACCAGGAAGACGTCATCGCAGCAAGAATGTGCGCAGGATTTCCTCTTAGCGCGAGCTGTAGAGAGAATACAAAACCTTGCTTCTTTCTCATCACCTCGCTGCAAAGGGTCACCTTCAACTTCAATTATAGATTACAGACACACTGGTTACTAAGGAAGTACTAGTATTGATGTATGATTACCGTGTTATATTTTGTTTGCTGACGTTTCCCCAACATTGTCATGAGTAACAAGATCGAATAGTAGGCACATGAACAGTGTTATCAACTCAGAAAGCTACGATTTTATCTTCTTGCAAATATCTACAATACTTTTTTTCTTAGCGCACAAATCAATGGTTCCCAACCTTTTCCAAATCGCGTACTTTCTGTAGCCAATGATAATTCACCGTGGATCCCCATTTCAATACAAGGTGACAAAAATAAGCTTACTCGCACAATAACTATTGTAAGTACGGACGAGATGCACAGCCTATTAATAAAATAAATAAATGGAAGTTGCAAGAAGCTTGAGAAATTAAAAATAACGGGTATGATAAATCAACCATGCGCTTTGCGACCAAGCTACTTATTGTAGAGTCGCCAACTTTTTTAAACAGATGTTCATTAATGTTAGAATACCTATATTACATGTTTACTATTACATCTTTACTTAGCAACATCGCTCACACACTAGGAAGTCTGAGGTACCCCAAAGCTTCAATAAATTAACAGTTTCCATTCTGGGAACCAGCTTCCAAAAATTCCCCGGAAGGAAAGCATAGTGTGTCGAGGTTTCAAATGCAGCACACATATGTAGAACGATTAATTAACGCAGAGAACCCGAAACAAGGAGGTAAAAATCATCTGACGGACGGAATGGAAAACGGAGAATTTAACCGGGCTTTAACTACCCTCCTGCACACGCTTTCGGCCTCTCGGCATTAATTCGTGTCTGCGTGTCATTCTCGTGATTTTACCTTAAATTCTGTACAAAGTTGATTTACTACATCAATGTGTATGTGAAATTGCAAAAGTAATGAATTCCTATGACTCCCAAAATGATCCATCCCTCCCAAACTTCACTTAGCTGGCTCTCAAAAAGAAACTGGCAATGAACATAACCAGCAATATACAAGCTTCTTACATTACTAAAATACAATAAGCATTTTTGAATCAGCATTCAGGCCGCAAAATGCACTGTCTCCTATATTTCGGATCGCACAATGCACGGTCGCAAAACGTACGCTGCTGATAAATCAATTAGTGAAAAAAATTCTGAAAACAATGCCATCAAAGCTATCCTGCTGTAGTGGCAATAAAAACAAATCCCTTTCTTTTTTATTTTATGTAAAATAAGAGTTTTTTATATATATTTTTTTTAACTAGAAATGTATTTTGCCTAGGACCAACCATCCTTCTTTCGTGTGTGTACGAGAGAGTCGCTGTCTTGATTTTATATATATATATATATATTAGTGGGATAATTTATAGTGGGATTAGTGGAGTAATTTATTAAATTAAGTTAAATTTAACGGTAAATTGAAAATGGTTTCAAACTTTTGAAACTGATTTTAACTTTGAAATTTAATGAAGGAATGATTCTAACCAATTTTTTACACCTGAAAACGGAGAAATTGACTAAATTTATTCCTTTCTAATCTTGCCGTGATCCACCCAGTAAAGTTGCGCACTTCGCATCGGCGCAATGCAGAGCCAACGATAAAACTGCGGGGTCTTGAACACAAAGAAGATTGTGAGTATCTGCCTCATTGGCGAAGGATTTCCCACGAAGATGGTTGTTCAGAGAATTGAAGAGGTGTTAATCTGTTGGTGCAATGCCCGGGTAGTATGGTGAATGGAACAGTGTCTACCAGCCAAGTCGCTGTATGATAACCCTTGCAATTCACCAACACTGGCTCCTTCGGCTGCAGTGCCTGTTGCACACTGCTGCGAGTACAGGTCCGCAGTGATGGTTTAGTCCGGTGGCAGCACCTCCCTAGTGCACCACTTGGCGACTGGTCGACCAGATATAGAGCATAATCTTGCGTGGGAGTAGAGGTAGTCTTGTGGTGTGAGGCACATCTCGCGGTGACAACCAATCGTCGCGTTAGAATTGTTTTATTCTATGTCAACTTTCCTCTTTTTTACAGGAGAGTGATTTGAAGTTTATTTCTTCGACTATTGCAAAACCGCTCAGAATTATAAAACATTGTTGATATAGTATAAAAATTCATCCATTGTAGTATCATTTCCTAAAGAAAAAGAAATCCGGACTTGTTTAGTAGCAGACAAATTATAGAAAAAATAATTGACATAGAATAATTTTATGGAAACGCAGGTTGATCTTCTAAGGTTTTGAAAATTATTCTGTCATACCAAAACACCATGTATTTGAGTATTAACGAAAGTATTGTCAAAGTGCGCATGATATTTAAAATTTCAAGCTCTTTGCTTTCCTTTAGAGTGAAATATTCATGGATAGAAGCAGGAAAATGCATGTCAGTATTTTGCATGCACCATAGGACTAAAAAAAATTAAAATAACCTTTTCATCAATATTTTATTTTACAAAGACACTAATACAAAGTGCTTTGGCAGGATATCTGTTCAGTACAAAGAAAATGAAGCTAAGAAACACTGTCTTGTCTTGAGTTGAAAACTAAATGTTCATAGTAAGGAAGAACAAGAGAAATTAACGAAATAGCAATAACGGAGTGACTCTTTAAACAACCACTTTTAGAAACTGCGTTAGCCTAGGCATATTTGCGTTCTACCTATTTTGAAAGGAAGATCAGATTTTCTCAAACAAGCACACATAATGCCTACATCTGGCATCTGTTAGAAGGTCCAGTAGGCTGGTCATCTTCGTCGTTGCTACTACTTTGGACATAGTCAGGGTCCACATCGAGTATGTCCAAACTAACAGTGGCATTTAAGTCCATTTCATTATCATCAGCATCATTTGAAACATCCTCCATCCGTAAGGAAACATTCTCTGGTCACAGTACTTGAAAATTTCATTATCCTAATAGCAATATTCTTCGTTGTATCTACAAAGCACTTCACTTAAAAGGGCACGCTTTGTTTGACATTTCATTTCATCTTATTTATTACTCCTTTAAACCAAGTACATTGGTATGTGGAGAGTTCAGTACAGTATTTACATATTTACAAGAACATTAACAATAAAACCACCACTTATTTGCGTCATATTTACGTTTCCAATAAAAGATTTCAAAGCAGTTCCTCTCAATCATTTTCTGTAAAATGTACTGGTGGCAGCAATCTTGTCACGTGACATGCAGAGCGAATTTCTTTGGATAAGGACATAGAATAAAACAATAATTACACAAATACAAAAGTGCAATGACATAGAATAACACTATAGTCACGGACAGCTTATTGGGCAGTGACTTAAAATAAAACAGATTGATTATTTTTTGTAACTTTGGGCGACATAGAATAAAACAATTTTCTGGTTTTCATATTATTTCCTGCAGGAATTGATCAGAACTTTTACTGGATATTGAAAATATACGGCACATAGAGCACATCTTCAGTAAAAAGTCAATTTTCGATTTTTGTGACATAGAATAAAACAATTCTCACGCGACGCAATGTCTGGCACGTTGCGAAACTCATACAGAACTCACTTTTCGTCACTGGTCGAATATGGACGTGTTGCTGGAGAAAGCAACGTTGCAAACAGACTGTCACTCGTTGGTCCTTGTTGGCTTCCGACAGTGTGTGGGGTACCCACTTGATCAACTTGCACGTCTTCCCCATGTGGTGCAGACGAAATCTGATGGTTTCATCAGAAACCTGGAAGCGTTTGGCAGGCTCACCACACATTTGGCTGCTGTCTTCTATGACTGCCTTCATGGCCTGTGGGCGCTCACTACGGGGCAAACTCACCTTGCAGTTACAAAGCAGCCAACCCCGAACACATGGCGATGAAAACAGTAAATACGGCGGAAGTCGAAGAGCGTCTCGCGCTAGGAATTTGAGAGAGGAAAATGTAAAGATACATGACCGCACAGTAGAAGAGTACCATGAATTTGTTGTATAAGTTCAAAGTCCAAGGTCAAAGGTAAATATGGCAACACCGCAGGTCAAAGTCCAAGGTAAATATGGCAACATGGCAGGTCAAAGTCCAGGTCATCTTATCTCTTATCAGTAACATGTGATAAAGATTAGAATATATAGAGGGCACTGTTGTTGCATATAACATAAGTAGCGTGGAGCTCTAGTCATGGACAACTATCAGTATAAACACGAGGTTGAAGAAGACCAAGTTGAGTTATCACTGGAGGATAGCGAGATAGTGGAAACTTTAGCATTACTAGCTAAAGACGTTCAAGAAGAAGAAGAAGAAGAGGGTGATCGTACAATATTCAGTTTATTAAAATCTAGAAGAAATGTAGAAGATCGGCGTTCACCTTCATTATTATCATCATCAATTGTGAAGGAGGAACAGGATGATGATATTGAAGAGGTATATTCATGCATAGTTCCAAGGAAGCCGGAGAAGCAGTTGAGAGGGAAGAAGCGTATTTTGGAGAAGGGAAATTATCCTATGAAGAAAAGATTGTTCTATGGGAAGGACTCATCAGTAGAAGTTGAAGAAAACTCTTCATTAATATCAGGAGGAGAATTACCATCGGTAGTGAGATCAGGACGAGTATTGTTAAAAGCAGTAAGGCCATCTATAAAGAAAGTTAATACAGCAGCAGTTGTAGAAGCATCACCAGGATCCTTGGTGAAATCAGAGCGAGTATTGGTGAAAAAGGTTCCATCATCATTATCATCATCAACAGCAGCAGCAGGAGAAGGTGTAAGTAAAAGAACATTGAAAAGTTCCAAGTGCAAATGTAAAAATAAGTGGGTGGATGAAGAATGTATACGAGGTGCATTAATCAAGTGGAATCCTAAATCATATTTAATTTGTGAAGGTTGTTTTAATGAAGAAAACAATCAATCTAGTCATGCATGATTAGGTTATATCAAGCCTGAAGAATTGGTTAACGGTGAAAAACTAGAAGAACATTTTCGAAAACGGGTGTGGTATTTGCTATTGAAGCCATCTACAATGAATGAACTGTATGAAATATATAAAGATGATCATTGTGAAGTGATTAATAATGTTAATGATGAAGTAATCATGAAGAATATGAAACTTGGATTATGGCGTATAGTTAAGATACATATGTCTTCAGTGATTGACATATTACATAAAAAAGATAAAAATGGAAAGAAGGAGTGAGAACACTGTAAGGAAATAAGAAAGAAGTGAAGTGAAAATATGTCTGATTATCAGTGTACATTTTGTGTGGGGGTATATATAATGGAACGGTGTGTTGTGGAAACCTTTAGGACATATTTAAAGGAAAGTCCGATTCGATGTAATGACTGCAAATTAAAGGTTCCTCATAATAACTGTATATATATGTGGAATACAGGAAAAGTGTTATCAAAACATTTGTTGAAAGAAGTAAACGATCATGAAGTATTTATGGAGTATTATGAAATATATAAACGACAGGGTCATGTAAGTATTTCCATGAACACTTTTTTTAAATCTTGTAGAGAATTAGTTCATAATAGTGAATTCATTGCTCAGCTCATACCAGATGTAATACATGAACAATTTTCAGTAGAAAACTCTGTAAGTGTGTCTTCAGATCAGTACATTATTGATGTGCAGGGATTTAAAATCTCTGCACATGAGTTTATTATGAGAGAATTTTGTATCATAGCGTGTGATGCTAGTCTTTTATTCCACTGTTTAGTAAAACTTCCATGTGACATTACGGAAGTAGGAGTAGGATATCAAAAGCAAGTGCAATGGTTAACGCAGAACTTTCACGGTTTACACTGGGACATAACAAATGGATACAGCGTTTCACATCTTCGTAGAATAATTTTTCAACTATGTTCAAGTAAACCTACATTTTTTTGTAAAGGTCTTGAAAAGGTACAATGGATTAAAAAACTATTTCACTTGGAAATTGTGAATCATATAAGTGAAAAGGAATGTCCTGCTCTGAAAACATTAAATTTGAACACCGGTATCTCTAAGTGTACTTATCATGACCCTGTTGAGGTGAATGCTTGTGCATTAAGAAACTGTTTTCAATTGCAACATTGGATGAAACATGAGAAACCTCAGAATCTTGTAAATACCTTATTAACAGTACAGTTGTAAGAAGTATGTGTAAGTTGTTTTATAGATCAGTTTGCTTCATGTTCTTAATAAACATTATACTTACAATATATTTTCTATATTTTATTTCATATAACCTTAATAATAATAAGCATATAAATGAAAGATTTGTTTTTGTATAATCAAATTTTTTTATTTACATTTTTCTTTTCTTTTGATAATTTTTTTTACAAGTGATTTTACAATTGTATCATTTTTCTTAAGATTCCTAGTGTAAAAAGATGAGAATATATTTTTTCCTCGTACGGTGAAATAAATAAATACAATACAGAATAGTCCACAAAGAATAGATTCTTCATGCTGAATTTGTGTTCTGTTTACATGATATATTTTACAATTTCGTTTTAAAAAAAATACAATTGGTTTACTAGGTTCATTTCCAAAACTATCAAAATATTGTCCTCGTCCATGTTTATTAATATATATGGCAGTCCAATGAGTTCCAGGGGAAGTTGAGGGACTTAAATTTACTATAAGTGCTGCCGGATATTCAACTTGTTTTGGTAAAGTGTCCACTGAATAAATTCCAGTAAGCGTAGTTGCACTAGCACAGTCCTGAAGAATAACTTTTAAAATTTCATCACTCCACATCACAATTAGATTCACTAATTGGTGTTGGTTCATACACTGTTCTATTTTTAGGTAAAATAAAAGAATGTAGATGGTAATATGTTAAATACTTTGCATACACTGAAGCTTCTTTTAAGGCACAGCGAAAAGTTGTAAACTGGTGAAGATGATGAGCACAACTTTGCGATGGAAAAGCTAGTGAATTATATTTTGGGCATTTTATATCTTCTAAATTAATCACTGTTCTTTGTAGAAGAGACTCTAAAAAAATCTGACGTGCTTTGCCATGCGCATACACACTTTCACTGCAGGAGGTATACTTAGTGAGTATGTTTTTAACTTCCTCATATTGAACTTCACCTTCTATCCACTCTAATCCAAATACATGTTGACTTAAATATTCATTTGCAAATCTCAAACTTGGAATAGTAATTTTTGACATTGGAAAGGGAGGTTTGAAAAGCCAGGTTTGAAAACTATTAGCATCAGGATTAACTATGGCTAGTTCTTTCACTATAAAATTATTTTCCTCATTACACTCAAACGCGGAAAAGTGTATTACAGTCCTCATGGTCACTCTCAAACTGAACTAAATTTCACATCGTATGATCTGTATATACATTACGATCTTTATCAATCTGAATAAGTGAATCAAATTGAGCGTAAACAATACATGAAATAGAATGTGTTGGTGGTTGACTGAATCCTATTTTGAGATTAACGGGAGAATC
>JAGDQP010065041.1:0-11476 GCA_022664845.1 Lepisma saccharinum | reverse complement strand
ACCCGTATCAAAAAATATTTTTCATGAACCATAAGGTGTAGAGACGTACATGAGGTGTTGTTGGAAAGGTCTTACCTAGACTAGCTTAGAGCTGCTAAAACAGTCTTGATTAGTGCAGTAGTTGAGTGTTGCAAACCCATTTTTTTATAATAGTCAATTATCCAAATTCATTCCATTCAGTTAGACTTAGCTGCACTAAATTTACCATAAACATTATTGGACAGAATAGGAAAATACTGTGAGTTTCCCGTATCTAAGCACTGAAGCTGTAAGTGTTGCCAGCCTATTTTTTTAAAAAATTAATGTTTGCGTGGCTGAAGTGCTATTACGAGACCGGAAATTTGAACCGGTCTACTATTAGTAGAATCGCAGCTACAACTTGTTATAATATTCGTGACGAAACGATCATAAATTCGTTTAACACTGAGAATGCCAACTCCCATGATCCGCGACAGACATACTCCTCGACTTCGCTAGACGCCAGTTGTTTCAATAGTTGGAACACGAAACTGTAGTTTAAAAATAGATCATAACTTACTTCAGGATAAATATATCGGTTTAGTTATCCTCTATGCAGTTTCAATAGTGAGAAGAGTGCCAAGCATTCCCCTGATTCAGTTTTATTCAGGAAATTAACAAATGTTGAATGTTTGTAATTCTTCCAAGTCAAATATATTTCAATTGCATACTACTTCTTTAATGTGTGTCCTTATAAAGGGTAAGGTAATAATTTTGACTTTTTCTTAGAGAAATTTAAAAAGGAAATTAAAATTTTTCTTGCTACTTTTGGAAACTTACTTAAATGTTATTCTTTTTAAAGGTGGTGAGCTCCTGCCATCTATAGCTCTGTTAAACAAAATGTGTTTTAAAAAATGCTCTATTTCGCATGAGTATATTGTCATAAATTTGAAAACACGACCAAAAGAAAAGCATGCAGCTCAGACGTAAAGTGCATGAAGCTAAATAAATACGTACATTGTTTTGTTGAAATCGTAACTAGGAGGAACGATGTAGATAATGGTGAAGTAGAGATGGCCTATACGCTTATATTTCAATAACTGTTGAAACAGTAAAAGTGATTTTTAAAAAACAGTTAAAAATAACAGTTTAGAATTTTTCTTTACTACTGAGATTTATTGATTTACACCTATCCAAAAGCACAGGATAAAAGCATCATTTTAGGTTAAATTTACTCTCTGTAACCTGTTACGTGTGCAGTAGTGCATGTAAAACAAATACACGTGCGTAAGGCGTATACAAGCAAAAGTAATGCACTACTCTTAAGGGTTTGAACATAGTTACCATACTTTAACATAAGAAAATCGGGGGGAAATTGAAATGAAGTATGGATATTTTAAATAAAACTTCTAATTCAGGGTAATTCCATAACACTGTGCCCAGTACAAGATGTTTTTGTCATTTCTCGCCACAAACAGCATTGGAGTGGTTCCTACTTAGACTGAAATCGGTAGATGGTAGCATTACATTCGTTACAAAAAGTGCAATTAACTTCCATGATCTGGAGGGTAAAATGGGTAAGTTAAATTATTAAAAAGTGGCTCTCATTAATTTAAATAATGTTTAGCTTTTAGCTACACTTCTTGTATAATGTAATCGGAATATACAAATTTGCACGACATTCAACTACAATTATTGTTGAAACAGTATAATTAGAGTTTTAAGGAAAAGAGTATAATTTGAGTTATTTTCGGATAGAAAAGTGTATAGAGTAATTATGTATTCGAATCTGTAAAAGTGTATAATACTCTTAAAAGTAGAATATCTGGTCACCCTAGTCAAACAACAAAACTAGCACTTACCTACAAAGATCTTATAAAAAGCTAAAACATCTGCAGTCACAGTCCAGACAGCTTCGTATCTCAACACGCCCAGATACTTGTTTCTTAGATGCAAAGCTGTCACGGCATCGCTACAAATGACATCTCCAGAAATTCAAGCCGAGCCGGTTTAGCAAACCACAATCGAACTTGTAAACAATAAAGTACTTGAGGCAAATAAGGCCCACTTTCAAAAAGATAGTACACTTTCAGGGATTTTGGCATTTGTTGCAAATTTTTTGAAAAAAAAACAACCCTTTTGTTGTTTTTGAGTTTCCCTACATGGTGGTAGATTTTAAATTTTTAGCTTCCCTATTTTCGTACATCATTATATTTTGTCTTGGTTGGAATCGGTTTAATTGCTCTTCATGATCTAATATGTACCAAGTCTCCATAGCTCAGTGCGATGATAAAAGTACAATTTTAACGCACGACCTGAGGACGGCGCTGCAGTCCAGTACCTTAGTCCACACCATTACTAAAGTCACCATGCTTTATACAAGTTTTGGATATTGAACTCAAATACGAGTGAACAGTCATAAAGAATGTATCGTTTAGTATGGTGGAATTATAGATACTGTTCTGTCATTCATCAGCTTTTTGCTTTGAATTGTATTTCCTATCAGCTGTGGATGACAGTGTTGAATGTTTACTATATTGTATATACTCACGCGATGAATAATTAAATTCATAATTGCCTAGCCTAACTCTTTATCTATTGTCTACTGATGATGAAATAAAATTATTTATACATTTTAAACATATAATTATCATCATCACCCTTATAAAACTATTTCTATGATTGAAGATCATCATGGCCACACAGGCATTGAATATGGATAGAGAATCAAAGTACATTTGTATTGGTATCCTTCCGTAGAATTCCCTCAATCCTTGGACTCTCATGGGCTCCCATAATACCAAATATAACTTCCGAAATAGAGAACGTAACACTCTAAAGACGCCTACTCTTTCACTACCAACAAAACCTTATGCTGTAGAAAGGGGATTTGAGTTCAGAATGTATACAGGTTGTTTGTTTGTTACATAAGCAGGTGAAACGGTTTATTTTTCCCTCTCTTTTATTGTCTTGTTTTCTTAGCTAGAATGTCCTTGTGCTTCGTAAAATTTCACATTTGAATATTTTGTAGCTACGTAAATGATCCACTGAATGTTCCTGGAATTTTGTTATTTCCATATTTAAAGAGTCTTTTATTTCTTCTTTCCTCTCCTTTTTCCTTGTTCCTACTCTGTTTTTCTCCTTATTCCAACTATCGCGGTCATTTTAAAAGCGAAAGGCAAAGTTTACGGTGGTGTGGAGGAATGACAAGAACTGTATGAGAAGGTGGGGAGGAAAGAAGTTTTGGTGTTATTTTTGCGTTTTTCCTGCTGGTGGTTGGTAGCACAAGTGGTCATTCAAGTCATCGTTTGGTGGCGTTGCTGATAGTGGAGCTGGAACAGCCAGCGGTAACTGAAGTTCATGCTGGGAAAGAGGTGCAGTACCAAACGCGGTAAGGTAACGTCTTTCGCAGTAATGTCTTGGAAGGCTTGGCCATAATGTTGGGTTGAGGGCACCACTAATCCGGCTAGGTCAGCTGTAATCGCCCCCACGATTTCCCTCCGTTGAAACTACGTCCTAGAATTTATTATGGCCATTAGGTGACCTACGCTGCCCCACAATTTCTACCTCAACTCTTTCTAAAGGAAAAAAAGGGAATCAAGCTTGTGTACACAACCCATCCCTATTCCCATCCTCTCTCTCTCTCTCTCTCTCTCTCTCTCTCTCTCTCTAACACACACACAACATAGCAACACACAGACACACATCTGTGTTGGTTAAGAAATTATAGAAAGTGGTGGAATACTGTTCCGTCATCATCAAAGCTTCTAAAAATCCATGTTTTCAGACTTGTTAACTGTAACAGAAAAATGCTTTTTCATTTATTTTTTTTTTTCATTTTTTGTCTAGGGATTATTTCATTAAAGTCTGATATTATTTTCCATCTTCTTAATGAAAGAATGAGACTTGCTTGTGTTTATTATCATCTCGAATCACGGCACCTCTATTACATTATTTCGCTATCTTTGTTCTAATAGCAGTCTTTATAAGATAAGATAACATGAATTTTATGGGCGGTAACAGCACTATGGCTTACGCCCGTCCCTATACAGCAGTCTTTATGGCTATGCAGGCAATCACTTACATAAATAAATTCTGTAAAATAACTCATTTAAAGTCCATAACAGAGTGAATGCAGAACTAAAGCCAGTATCGATTTTGCAAATATTCCTTTTATAAACTTGAAGGAAAATCAATGGAAATTCAGCCTTATGGAAAAAGTTCAGCCTTGATTTAGTAGATGATGGAATATGGTAAAACCATGCCCTGTAGTGTATTGCCGTTCTAACGTATATTTCATTTCTTCCTGCAGTTTGAGTTAGCAGTTTGTTCCTGCGTTGTTTTTTTTTTTTATTTCCTTCCAACATTGTATTCTTTAAAACATGTAATGTCCCACCTGAACTAAACATCTCCAGTCGATTCTAGATAAAGATTTATCACTAATGTTTCTCCGGCTTCTGGCATGGGACTTAGCTGAAAGGTAACGTTTTAATTAGTATTTGGAACGTCAACCCAAAAATTAAAATTAAAATGATCTGTATGTTCACGTAGGGAGTCCACCTGTTTGAAGTGTTACTCCGGATATATGTAAGGATATGTTCAAAAGAAGGAACCGATTCAATGTAATTGGGAAGAGTTCGTGTATTACTATTATTATTGTATTCTTGTCGTAGTTGTAACCTATTGTGCGCGTATTGTATATATATATATATATATGGTATATCAACTTAAGATTTCGTATTTATAAGTAGGTTTCTTCTGATACCTAAATGATGTATTCAAGGTTAAGTGGAAGACTGAAAAGTAAGAGATAGTATCTTGTAATATAATAAAGAATGTTATAATAATACTGTTTCGTCGTAGTAGTATATTCTTATTTAAATATTTAGATAATTGCCAACTAGTTCATATATTCTCATTCAATTTCATCTCAGGGTATCTGCCACCAGAAATCGTAGGTCTTGCTGTGAAGATATTGGCTCAGTCAGCTGTAAAGAAGAATCTATGCGTCCTACGAGGGAGTCAGTTCAACGTAGAAAAGACAGCATTTTAATTACGTCTGGTTATTTATGTTCATCAGTATGGTTGTAAGTTTAACGAGAAGCATAACAGAGTTAATACTTTCTTTAATGATAATTTCTTCAAAAGATGCTATGAACTATTACGTTCTTTATCAGCAGATAAAATATATGGATATCCTCTAATTGGGATAATATTTCACCCTTGCTATTGACATTATCTTGGGAAGATAATAATATAACATTCTTAGTCGATTCAGGAGCTTCCACTCCAATCATAGATAAACAAGAATATAATCAATGTTTTTTCATGTTGCATTAAATCCAACACATCAATGTTTGAAAGGAGTTTCCGGAAATTTAATGAAAGTATTGGGTGAAATAACAGTTTGTGTGAAACACGATAACAGAAAAGAAACATTAAATATTATTGTTGTAGAAAATACCTTAAGTAAATCAATATTGTGACGCACGTGGCTTGTTCGTTTATGGCCATACTGGAAAACAACTATGTTATCATCTATAGTCAAAACAATGCAATCTTTACTTTTGTAAGTAGGCATTTTAAGCAATGATCCAAAAACATGTATTTTAAACACATATAGCGATTTATTTTCGGAAGACATTTCTAAACCAATATGTGGATACAAAGTCCAAATAGAGGTTAGGCCTGATGCTCATCCATTTTTAGAAAATATTTCAATGTGCCATTTCATCTTAGAGAAGAAGTTAAGGAGGAATTGAAACAACTGCAACAGGAAGGAAGGAATACTGCAACCTATAGAATTTACCAGATGGGCAACACCTTTGGTAATTTTAAAGAAAAGAATGGTGAGATCCGACTTTGTTTAGATTTTAAAAATACATTAAATAAAGTACTTGATAAGATCCATTGCCTAAGATTGAAGAAATTCTACACAAGCTTAATGGAGCAAGTATTTTTACCATATTAGATTTACGAAAGGCTTATCTACAATTAGAGGTTGCAGAAGAATTACAAAAGTATCTTGATTGGTACATTCTGGGGCCAGTATTTGCAAAAACGTCTTCCATTTGGATTAAATTGCAGCGCGCAAATTTTGCAAAGGTTTATGGACCAAATAATAAGTAAACAAGAGGATTTAATCTGCTATTTGGACGACGTTCTAATCTATGGTCATAATAAGCAGGAATGCTTTAGTAGAATATGTAAAGTTTTAGATATCTTCAGAAAATACAATATGAAGGTCAGAACAGAGAAAAGTGAATTTTTGTGGACCACATACAATATCTAGGTTTTGAAGTTTCAGCATCAGAAATAAAGACTTCTGGACACAAAACAAAAGCAGTAGTAGATGCACCGACACCCACAACAGTATCGCAACTAAAATCACTAGTAGGCATGTTATCTTTCTATCACAGACACATTCCTAATTTATCTCTTAAGAGTCCAAACATACACAGCTTATTAGCAAACGTTCCAAAATGCAATTGGTCCGTTCAACATACACGAAAATTAGAACATATCAAAGAATCTTTGAATTGTCATAATAATAGATGCCAGTGCAGATGGGATTGGGGCAGTTTTGTATAAGAAAGTGGAAAATAAACTCCTAACAATAGCATGTACATCATCAACCTTAACTAAAGCTTTACCCACAGTACGAGCGCAAAGCATTGGGAGTTATTTTGGTTTTAAAACGTTTTCGTAACTACATATACGATAAACGAATAACTTTATGGATGGATTCTATTCCGGTCAAGCTACTTTTTGGCGAAAAACTATTCCATCGACCGCAGCGCCAAGATTACAACGACGGTGCTTATTTGTAGCATCTTATGAAATTGAATTTGTTTACTCCAAAGAAATTCAAGTTGCCGATGAATCTAGAATGCATGTATCAACTGAATTTGACGATGAAATTTGTCATCATTTTCGTCAGAGTTTACAAATATATTTCTGACATTGTAACAAGTAAATGAAGCAACTAAAAATGATATAGTTTTACAACAGGTCATAGAATAGCCAAATAAGCTTCCAAACAATTTTTAACAAACTGAGATCGCAAAAAGTTTTGCAATTCGTCATTTATTAACTATTGAACATGACTGTTTATGGGAAGTCCAACTCTTAGTTTTGCCAGCGCACATGAGAACACATTTTGTGACTATCTTACACAAAGAGCATTGGGCTGGCGTAAGGAGAATTTGACAGCTAAAGAGTCGGTATGGTGACCGGGTATGGAGAAAGAAATTCACGTCAAAGTACAACATTGTAACGTTTGTTTATCAACTCGAAGGAAACCATCCAAAATACATTATCACTCCTGGGAAAGAAACAAAGTCTCCTTTACAACGAATACATATTGATTTCGCTGAGTGGAAAGGTATCAAAATTTTTATATGTGTTGACGCCTTCTCTAATTTAATTCATACTGTTGTTACGTTATACAAATTATGCGGAAACAATTAATCATTTGCAGAACTTTTCTTATGGCTTTTCGCTATCCAACCATGTTAGTAGCTGGTAACGGTCCACTTTCCAATTTGAACAGTTTAAACAATTCTGTATTAACGATGGTGTTAGCCTCATGTATTATCCTCCTTACCACCCTCCTAGTAACGGGAGTGAAGAAAAATCTGTGCACACGGTAAAATTAGTTTTGAATCGCAAATGAATGGAGAACAAGGAAAACGCAGACCTTAATACGTTACAGAAATGGGTAAAGGAGATAAATTATTATTTAGCTAACATGGTAACAGCAGTTTCTGGTAAGACCCCTTTAAGTATGTTTCTATCATACAAACCTAGAACACTATACAATATGGTCAAATATAAATCGAATTTAAATCTACAGTCGAGTGATATAACCAAGTTTAAAGTTTATGGGTAACAAATCATTGCAGCAAGGTTCCAGCATTCATGAAAGGAAAATTAATTCAACAAAGAGTTTCAATACATTTGTGGAAGAAGTTAATGGAGGAAATAATGCGAAGAATGGAATAATGTGAAGGAAATAATGTACCATGTGCACCTGATTCATTTTGATAATCCTTTAACTACTTTGAATGATAAAAGTAGTTATCATCATCAGGTCATCAGGTCACGAAAGAATATTCAACCACAAATATGGCACGAAGGTCTACACGAACCAAACGGTCATCAGTATGGCACAAAGATTATATTATGAACATTATCAACTTTAGTAAGAGGTATGGACAGAAGACATGGAAGAGATATATTTCACCAAGATAACCTTGAGAACAAGAGTCAGCACAACGGGAAGGAAAACATAACAAACATTTAACAGTGGTTAACAAATATTTTGGTAGTTTTAGCATTTGAGGATCGTTAACAAACGTTTGGCTAACATTAACATTTTGTTGTGAATAACAAACATTTGTGCAGCATTAACATGTTGTGATTTATTCAACGCTACCGTCTGGTGATGGTTAACGAACACTAGTGCATGCTTCTAATTTTTTAACGTAATGTGCTAACATTTAACAAAACATTTTGTTTACTAACAAACAATTGGTGGTTAAAAAATACTCTATTTTCAACAAGACTAACTTTATCTTGTGTGGTTATTAATTAGATCTGATAGTGCTTCAGTATTATGATTTGGTGAGATTTAACATGTACTAACCTATCAACAAGCTTATAGTACTAACATTTATGTTTCTTAACATTTTAATGTTGCATGCTAATAACGTAATTTTCTATTATACATTTCCCGATTTTACCTACTAAATGTACAATGACGCTTTTGATTGGCTCTCGGTTGTTTATCTAGCAACCAGATTTTCAAGCTTTTTGATTGGTTCTTATACTTGCATCTGTTCTTGAAAATGTCTAAACGAGTATATGAATCTACTTAGGTACATCTCTCGGACAAATATGGAAATAAAACTATTATTTGTTTTAGAAGATATATTTTATTACTTATACATATATGAAGATAACAGGAAAATATGGTAAACGGGAAAATACATGTTTATATTGAATGCTGGTGAACCGAATACGATCTTTACAGTAGCTTCATGGAACTAACCTTCTGATAATACAACAGTATACGATGTTGAGGGGAATCTTTCTGATTTTAGGGGATACTTTATACATTATGACATCTTTATTTTTATTGGTTTTACTAGCATATATAAGGTAAAAACCGTACCTATAATCTTATCCCGAAGAGAAGTATTTTCAACTGCTCCAACTCTGTATGATTTCTCCCCTGTTGAATACAGTGGAAACTACTTTCCATTACATACGTAAAATCTCTTGTCAGGATAAGCAAGTCAATGGATCAAAGCCAATAGAGCCTTGCGGCACTGCAACTATAACCACGATACTTAATACGCAGTAGAATAAAAAATTAGTTTAGCTCGAAAGCGAGGAACAATAGATATATTTAAATCAAATTGTAGAACTTTAAAATACACCAACCATTGTTGTTTCAATCCATTAAAAGCATAACTTTCAGTAATATGTAAGCCTCAAGCCTTCTTTTTTCCATAAAACGAACAGAAACTTTTCTTTTCATTTATAACAAACGTATCCAATATTAAATCGAATTAAATATCACAATCATAACTCCAAATACTAAATTTTAATAAATAAATTCCAATCATCCCGGTCCTCTATTTTATTGTCTCAAACTACATATACATATATCTCTTTTCATGCCGTTAGTTCTAATATTCCAAAAGCAAGATAAATATTCATCAGAGTAAAAACTTTTAAATACAATTGAAATCTTTAACAATAGCAATTATGTATAACATATTTCAAATTCAAATTCTAATAAGATCCTTTTTATCTTTATTAAATTCATAATTAACAATTACATAAAAATATAATCTGATTATGTGCAGTAACATTCTATCTTTTTGAACAGTTCATAATGACATTGAATGCAATTATATACAACTTTTACTTTTACTTTTTTTTTAAATAAATTTTGAATAAAATCTTTAAAAAACAACTTTAAAGGAGGAAAATCTCATCTAATGTCTTCCCAGGAAGCAACGTACCAAGAATAGAAGATACATTCCCTCGCTGAATTAGGAAGTTGGTCGCGCGGACATCACCCGAAACGATCTGTATTCGCCGGCCAACATATTTAATAAAATTAAGGCCTGCCGTGCCCCAAGTACCACTTGATTCAATTGCGATCGCAACAAAAATAAACTTAGCAAGTAGATTAGAGTATTCTCGATTTTCATTGGACTCTCTACGAGTAGCTGCACCACCTGCTTTCAAAGAAGAATGAGTAACATTTGAAATGGCAAAAGTATCAGCGCAGGTGAAATCCCATAATAAAGGTCTTCCTCTTTTCCATGGAACTAGTGTCATTCCATCAGGTCTCTTACCGTCGAAGCGGCTACAGCCAGATGGTTCTCGCACCGATGGTACATTAGCAGAAACTACAGCTCTCAGGATGACTTCATTGACACTAGAATGACACTTGTGTATACCAGCATTCTTGACACAGGAGAGACCATGAAGGCCCCGTTAATCCACGAATGCTCCACAGGCTGGACAGCGGTGAGGTACACAGACGTCTGCTCGTAAACGTAAGGCAACAGCAACACGGAAGATTTAATTCGAAAGATGTAGACCAAGAGGAGGAGAAGGCAAAGCTTGGAGCCAAGCACCGGACTCAGGTGAATACGCTGCTAGTAGCCTGGCTTGATCTTCAAGACAAGTAGCGGATTGTAGTAACTGCGATTGTGTACATTTGATGCTAGTATCGTCCCAAGAAGACTGAGGGCTATTGACATACAAAAGAGGAGAATTTAATCCACTTAACGTAGACCATTTTGCTGAACAATCTTGAATAGAGGCGTCTCAACGAGACGACGAGAGCCATAGAAAGACGCTAAAAAGGACGGAATCCCCAAATCCATGGCCCGACGAATGCCAAGTCCACCTGACCGAACGGGCAGAGTAGCCTGTAATCAAGCCTTGCCACACAAAGAACAATTAAGGATCGATTCGAGGCCTGCCTGTAAAACACAATCGTTACTCTGTAACAAGGACTCTTCCCGCCAAGAAGGAGAACAACGTAAAAGTACATTAAACGGGGGATGGAAAAAGATGCACGAAGTAGGTAGAATGCTGAATGTACTGAAATCAAAGATAAGCGGGAAAAGAAAAATTCAAGTTTAGATATCTTCTCAATCAGTAGACTGCGAAGAGCCTCGGTAGAGATGGCGGAGCCAAGTATATATGTTGAAGTAGAAATCATAAATCGTATTCCAGGAGCCAAGTCCATGAATCTAGAATAAAGAGCATCGTTCTGGTCTTGCTGAACATTTAGAAAACTAACTTCACACTTAGAAAAATTCAGATGTAAGCCAATTTCTGAAGATGCATCCCGAATGTTAAGTAAGGTAGAAAGAACTAGGTCTGGATCGTCCGCGATAGTGCCATCATCTAAATACCATAATTCCAATTCGGTTGTTATAGAATTGACAATAGAGTGTAGTGTAATTGCAAAAAGAGCAGGACCGAG
>JAGDQP010065040.1:0-11476 GCA_022664845.1 Lepisma saccharinum | reverse complement strand
GTATATCAGGATGCAATTTTTGAGGAAGGCCAAAATTGGAATATATTTTGAGGATAGTTTGGTATTATTTGGTAATGAAGGAGTAAAAATTCAATTCTGCTTGGAAGGTCAGATAGGTTTGGAAGTTATGTTTAATGAATTTAGTTAGGAAGAATGTTTTAATGAAAATGAAGGACATATTTTGGAAATGGATGTAGAGAATTTTCTAAAAGAGGATTGTAGAGTGCAATGTAATTTAGAACAGGAAGAGGTTGAGAAGATGTTATTGGAAGTTCTCAACAAGGAAGAATTGGAGCAAATTAGAAGATGTTGGAATAACTGTAAAAATGAATTAAAGAAGGATAAAGGAACAGTATAAAAATGTGAGTAAATAAAACATTTTTGGAATAAAAGGAAAGTTTTGAACAACCTAAAGAGCAGACGATAAAACGAAGTCCTAGAAGGAAAAGAATAGCCTTGAAGCCAGATGAGGAAATTGTCTGTGTAATTCAGAGGATGGAACTAAAAGAAGAAATAAATAAAGAATTGATCAAGATATAGAGCAAAACTGTGAATTTAAAAAGTTAGAGAAGATTAACTCTTGGGAATATGGTATTAACGAAGAGCGAGAAGAAAACCTGGATATGCTATTAAAGGAAATTAGTTGTCAGAATCTGAAATTAAACAATAGAAGTAATTCTGAAAGTGAAAACATGGAAGATATATCTGTTGAAAACGATGATTTGGAAATAAGTAAGAACTTTGAATCTTTTGAAAAGGATGATGTGAATGTGCTGGAATCAAGATGAATAAAAGAATTTAATTTCATCTATTAAGAAGGAATATAGTGATGTTCTTACTGACAAGATTGGATGTATGAAGAACTATGTATGTAAGATATACTTGACAAATGATAAAGGATTTCAAGAAAGAGCTTTACCGGTTCCAAAAGACAAGTGGAAGATATATAAGGAATTGATTAAGGAGATGCTAGATCAAGAAGTAATTGAGGAAACTAGCCATTTAGAATATGGAAGCAGCTGTTTCTTGGTCCGCAATAAGGGAAAATAATATAGGATTGTGGGTATTTACATCAAGGCTAATGAGAAAATTGTTTCGGATAATCATTCTCCATCTAATTTACAAGACTGCTTGACAAATTTTTCTGGTTGCAAATGGTTAATAAATTTGGTTTAAGAAATGTATATTTTCAGGTTCCTTTGAGTGAGAAAAGAAGGGACATTACTACAATAGTTACTTCAATAAGTTCTTAGCGATACAAAAGATGTCCTGTAGGATTGAAGACTGGGTGTAACGTTTAGCCAGAACAATGAGTAAGGTCCTTGGAAATTTGGAGGAAAAGGAAGTAAGGGCCTATTTTGATATCCTAATTTATAGTAAAACCAAGGAGGAGCATTTTAGGCTAATCAGAGAGGTTTGGGACAGATTAAGGGAATGGGATATAACCATTTTGCCAGACAAGACTTCTTTTTATCACTGAAGGATAAAATACTTGGGCTTCATTGTTGATAGAAAAAATATTGAAGTGGATGAGGATCGAATAAAAAGTATTCAAGAACTTCCTGCTCCAAGGAATAGAAAAGGAGTTTTGAAGCTTACAGGACTTCTAAATTACTATGCTAGATTTATTCCAGATTTTCAAGAACTCCTGAGTAAAATAAGTGAATTATGGTCACCTAAAAAGGGTTTAGATGGGGAAAAGAACAAAGAGCAGCTTTAGACTTGTTGAAGAAGGCTTTTCGGGATAACATCGTATTGAAGGTGAATGATTTAAACAAAAGATTGATTGTTCATATAAATGGAAGTAGTCGAGCGATAGGAGGATATGTGTCGCAACTAGATGAAAAAGGTCAACTTCGACCAGTAGCTTTTTATAGCAAAAACTAAATATTTGTTATAGAATTAGATCCGTTTATGAAATAAAATTTATCCGCTTGGTCAAGACCATTACAAGATTCAAGTATTTCCTAGTGCATGAATTCGATATTTATACGGACAATCGTTCTTTAAGCTGGATATTGAAGAAACCACAAAGACTGCTAAAGTATGGATCTTGGTGGAGCAATTTTCCCAATGTAGTTTTAAGCTGCATCATATTAGATCAGAAGAGAATATAGTTGCTAATGTTATGTCTAGAGTCTGCGATCCTTCTGATTTTGACCTTGTAGATAGCAAATTGGGGAAAAGAATGATGGAGAAAAATCTTACTTTGGTAAATTTGTGGAAAATTCCTTTTCTCCATGATTAGACTGAAGAACTTCAGACGGAGGATGAAGAATGTAGGCTACTGATAGATAAACCAGAAACAGGAGAAATCATTGATGGTTATAGGAAGAGTGGGAATTTTAATTACAAAAACGAGAGCTGTTAATTCTCCTTACAAAATTTTAGTTCCCAAGAGTTTGACCAAGACTATCATCAGCTATTTTCATGATGATTGGCTGACAACTAGCAAAATTATGAAGAATTTTACCTGGGAAAAGCTAGTGGAAGTAGTGAAGGAGTATGTTAAAACATATGATGTTTGCCAGAAAGCTAAGAACCTAAACTTTAAGAAATTTGAAGAATTGGTTTCCAGAGTTCATAAAAGAGTGAATGAGAACTGAGTGGTAGATATAATGGGTCAGCTTCCCACTAATAAGGAAACTCCCTACATAATCCTTGCAGTCGATAACTCAAATAGATTTGTTGTGGTGGATACTCTTACTAAATTAAGTTCCAAACAGTTGATAGATAAGCTTTATAAAATGTTTTGTGATTATGGATTTCCAGAGAGTGTGTCGACAGACAATGCAAGCATTTTTGCTTCGTAATTATTTCGTAGGTTTATATTTAGTTTGAGTATTAGACATACTAGGATAGCAGTTTACAACTCAGAAGTTAACGTGGGGGAAAGGTTCATTAGGAATCTTAAAATTTGTATTAGAGCTTACCTTTCGAAAGAACAGAGGAATTAGGGATATCATCTGAAGGAATTTCAATATAGTCTAAACGTTAGTGAGCACCATAGACTGAAGGTCTATCCAGCGGAATTGTTTTTGGGAGGAAAATTCAGTCCCCGCTGGAAATTAAGTGGAAGAAAGGATTTAGAATATCCGAGCAATAAGGAAATCTGGAACGCAGCCATGGAAAATATGGTGATGAGTTGGAACGAAAGGAAAATATTGAGGAATAGCGAGAAAGAGTACCTTTTAGCGTTGGGAACAAGGAGATGTTTGAAACCCATATTAAATCGTCATTGAAGGAATAGATCACTAAAAGTTTTGAAGATACATGGGAAGGACCAGGGGAGATAGTTTCATTCGTAACACCTAATATGATGCTCGTGAGGATTTGACAATAGGAAGACAATGTGAGAAGGATTCATGTGTCAGATATTAAAAAATATTTTGAAAGAAGGGAGTAAATAAAAAAATATTCAGACTGACTGAGTCTTTGAAACTTTTTCTCGAGTTGAGATTAACTTTTGGAAAATGTAGTTCAAATGTTGAATTTTTGCTTTTGGTTTAAGAATTTTATTGAACAGTTATCATGATTAGTATTAAGTTTTTAGTTTTGAGTGTGATGTTATTTTTGTATGCTGGTTTAGTACTTTGCAATCATATGGAAAAATTGTTTCTTTATAGTTGTATTAAAATTTTTCTTATATTGTTTTCTTTTGCAGCTATTTAAACCGTGTAATTAGGTCTGAATTATTTTCATTGTTATTGTGGAAAGAGGGCATGTGTTAAGTAGTAATATCATTCCTTTTTTGCTTTTATTCTTGAATTATTTCAATGATTTTGTATTTTTTATTATTAGATATTTAAAATTTGTTCAAAATTATTAACGGAATTTGAATATAGATTGGTTGATTAATTAATTTTTGAATTCAGAATTTGATTAATTTTTGAAGTAATTGGAAATAGTTTTTTCAATTATTTAATTTTTCCTGAGTTTTGAGTTTTAATTATTTTTTTTATTTTGTTAATTGTATTTTTAATTTTTGGGAATCTTTATGCACATTTCAACTAAAGAGATAGAAATGTAATTTGCCAAATTACTAGGAAAATTTTTATAATTTCTAGCCACTACCTTTAATATCTTTAATAGTGTTGAAGAATTATGATTGTTTTGATATTTTTGAAATTCTGTGATTTTTATAGTTGTTGTTCGATTGTAGGCAATGGATTTTGGGGATTACTGGAAAAGGACCGATCGTATAATTCCACCAGATAGATAAACAAACGAGCTAATTGGTTCTTGATATAATTAATATTGGAATGTAAAATTCGTAAATTGTCTTTCTGAAATGTGTGCAAATTTGAATTAATTCAAAAATTTATTTGTAGTGAAGAGGGGCTTACTTGTAGCGACTCATAATTTTAATTCGCCACAAAAATTTTTGCCATGCATTAGCTTCCTTTAAGCTCTGTTAGCTATATGGCAGTATTGAGTGATGGTAGCACCATTTTATATGAAGCATTAAAGCTCAAAGTTTGATCTTTATACGACATGTTGTTATGGAGGTGTTAGGATAGGCGTGTGTATTTTTCCTAATCACAGAAATTGGCGGGTTAAATTCGTTGATAATTGGTTGTGGAATATTGGAACACGAGGAAGTCTTTGAAGTTTTTCTAGTTATTACTACTTTGAGTATTGGGTGTCATCGATTGTGAAAGTAAATTTCATTCTGAGAAGCTGAAGTAAAGTGAAGGTGTGACGGTTACAAGAGTAAATAAAGGAAGTACTTGGAGGCTTATAATTTGGAAATTAATTATTTATAACTTTGTCGAGTAATAAATTATATATAGAGAGAGAGCTCTGTAAAACTAAACGCAACTCATGTAAATAAAGGTAAGTCTAAACTAATGATAATCTAACTTTGCTTTTCAGCAGTGAAGGTAACTTCGCGATGTGAATTTTGTGGACTGCAATTGAATTAGAATTCAATAAATAATACAGTGTTAATTAAGCAAGCGAGCATGTGATAAATAGAAACAGCTCTAAATATTAAAATTTCCTTGGTAGAGTTAGAAAGCAGGATACCTGGGATTGGTTTGTGGTTTTGAAGTGCAACGGTTTGGTTCAGTGTCGAGCATAAAATGCCAATTGAGGTATTAAAAGGTTGGGTTGAGTACTCTGGAAGGGTTTGGTTCGGTTACCATTTATATTCTAATATTGTTTGTGAAGAGGTCCTAAAAGGACAGGTTATTGAATGCTTGGGCTGAGAATTTGGAGTGGAGTATGCTATAGTGAGAGTGAAGGGTTGCTTCCTTGGAAAGTCACTGGATAATAACCTGAAAGTGGTCACGTCTTAATATTACTGTTTCTGAGCGATTTTCTTGTGTTACTTAGAATTTGCGAGTTGCGGACACGGAAAGTCAGGTTAGATTGGCATGTGTGTTACAGTGCTAAATGTGATTACGATTTTCTTCAGCGTTGGTTTAGGGGTTTATTGGGGAACATTTAACTCAATTTGATTCTTTCAAGTGTTCTGGAGAAATTCTGTGGCAGAGTTATTTTAAATGCGATTTCTTCTCATTTTTCTTTGCGAGGTTTGGAAACTAGAGTTAAGAGTTCTCTGGGGTAATCAGGTGAAGCAGAATGTGGTTGGTTGGATCTTCTTGCGGCTGTTTGGTCTTTTTATTGAAGAGTGATATTGATTTAACTATCTGAAGTAATACATGTTGAGTCAGCTTTGGTTGCAAGTCAATTGAGTGAGTATTGCATGACAAGCGAAGACAGGTTGGTCCGCAAGTGGTACTGGAAGGTTGTGTTTCACAGTATTTGTTAAAGATAGGTTCATGAAGTTAAAGGAATATGGGAAAATCGTTTTCCGCTCTTTTTGAAATTGATTTGGCTTAAGAAAGGCTCTTGGGGAAGGTTTTTAAGCCACCATGGAAATTTAAAATTTGTGATTTAGTTTTCGGAGTAAGTAAATCAGAAACATAAAACTGCAATTGAATGTTTTCATTTGCCATTAATTACATTTATTCGAATTAAATAATTGTGAGTTCACTTTAGAAATTTATCTTGACTTTGAACATTTTTTACCCCCCTCTTTAAATATTAGATTATAAACTTTTTGATTTCCTGTTCAAATCGAAAACTTTTGCCTTTATAAGGATAAACAGAATAGATAAGAAGCTAATTTATTTTCGTATTGTTTTTTCTAATTAATCTAAATATAGTAAAACTTGATTTTCTGAACTCAATAGTGTTTCGGTTCCCCCAACCCCTTTTTGAATTTTAAAATCTAATAGTGCTTTCGAGAAATTTCAAAGCTGAAAAAATAGTTTATACTTCAGTAGAATTTCTAAAATAAAGGAAGACTTCCTCATTTGTCCAAATTACTCAGATATTTAATTTTTGGTTCTGTGTTTATTAAAAATGTTATTGAACTATTGAAGTTATATATTGTTGAAAGAATAATAGTGTGTAAGTTTGTTTGATTAATGGGCATCGTTATGTTATGGATGGACATATTTATTTAAATTTTTGTTGTGTCCCACTAAGAGGTTATGTCTGTAAGATAGTGGAGAGTTTGTATGATGAAACATTTTGGAACCAGTTTATCTACATTGGAAAATGATTACTACTGTTGACACCGATTGAGATTTGCATAATAAATCATTTGAGTGAAATCAAGTTTTTCCTTTATTCTGTTCATTTGCCATTTTTGCCATTTTTGAATTTCACATAGCTCTCAGAGCATCTTGTATACCTTGAGGGTGGTCCTACTCCCTATCTATCCCGGTAACCGTTACAGTGGTTACAACATGTTAGTCTCAGTCTTGTCTCGGTCTTGTCTCTAGAGTCTTAAAAGACAATAGACTTTGAAAAATTGCCATGTATTGACTCATTTGAAATAGGTACTATTTCATTTCTATTATGGAAACGGATCCATGTTATGCCAGAAATGCGAAATTGGTATATGTAACATTAAAGTTTTGCCATTTCTGAATTATATTTATATTGAATGTATAACAGTTACTTTAAATTTTTTTAAAGTGCGTTTTAGGGCTACGAAGATAGTTAAGGAGTCGTTGGAAAGATATCGTCGAACGATTTCAAACCCATATGGATCATCCAGGTTGGATCAGGGTATTGGTTAGTATCACCTCCACCTATAGTAACATTCAACTAAGGAACTAATAGAACTACGAAGGTGCTTGAGCTGTCGTTGGTGACGTATCAACGAACGACTTCGAGCCCCTATAGATCATTTAGATTGAATGAATGGGTCCCAAGAAATGAGGTATCCATTTCTCAATAGTAATTCCCAACTCAGGAGCTACAAAAGTGACTGTGGTTGATATGTCGTTAAAAAGGTCTCGGTGATACGAGTTCGGGTAAGCTTAGGTCATGCAAATATGACGCCCGGTGCTGAAGCCTGACGCTGACACAAGTTCACAGTCCCGCGACTGAGCTCCGACTTACTTGTTTTCTTAAACGTTGAAAAGTATTTAAAAAAAACGTTAGATTATCTCCTTATCTATTCTAAAGTATAGATTAGTATTGCGAAAATTTCCCCACCTTTTCTTTTAAAAAAATAAATAAATGGTTAATAAAAGACCTATCTTTGAATTTCGGAACAATTGAGGAAACCCTTGCCGGATAATGCATAAGAGTGTTCACAATTCCGGAATCGGAGTTCTTTGTTGTTCCGCAATGTCGTAATTTAGACGAGACTGAATTCCGGAACGTCACAACTCCCAAGAAAGGTTGGAATTCAGGAGTGTTGAATTTCCAGAGCGTTATAATTCCGAATATCCGAGGAATTCCAAATTCCGGAATTGATTTTAGATTTACGAAAATACAGTAAAGTATCTTCCAATGTAAATTTCTGTTAATTTAAATTTATCATATAAAATAAGTAGTTTTTCTAATATTATTTTTTTTAAATCCGGCATTACAGAGAAGTCGCACCGGTACACGGTAAAAAGCAGTATTATGGACCTCAAAATTCATCATTTTACCTATATCCCTAAGGGAAAGAAATTCACATTAATATTTCACAGTTCTTAATTTTGAAACTAATAACAATAATCACAAATTTAAGTTCCGCAATGACACCTCCCCGCCAGTACAAATTTTGAATTGGTATGTGACTGTTAATATTTCTAGGCTGGTTCGGAAACAAATCGAAGCTTTAACTGGGATAAATTGTTGAAATAATGCAAAAATAAAGCATATTTCTTTAAGGGGGCTTCTCTCTGTATTCGCCACTGAAAGAGAACTTAAAATACATATTTGGGCCCTATATCCTTCTAAGATATTAAGTTACACATATCCCGTCAGATTTTTACTTGTAATGCTAATTACTCGTACAATAATCACAGACGTGGGGTCCGGAGTGGGCCTCCCCCACTTGGTGTTTATCGATATGCGATTGTTAAACTTAATCGGACTTTAGTTTCTTTAATTTAAGAATTTACACAAATATAATTGATTTTAAGAATGATTATCCCAATAGAAGTTAATCTATGTTTATTAACCGGTCTGAAGTTTTTAAAAATTCTTTCTGTTATGTTCGCTATCCCTTGTAGCTTATCATTTTTTTTTTTTGCTCACACCATGTGCTCAATATTCCAACTAAATTTGTAGAACTTATTTGTATCCCTACATAAGAGGCGCTAAGATTAATGAGTTGTTCAAGTCAACCATCATGATTACAAATATAATACATTTTTAAACGAATATAATTTCTCAAAGTTAAATTACTTTGATTTTAAATGATATAAGCATTTAATACGCATTTACTTTATTGTCTAGATATGTGTAAGTTATCACAAATGCGTGGAACTGACATTTTCTTATCTCCAATTTTCTAACAAATCTGACTTAGAACATAATGAATTGCATCGTTCGTCATTATCCGCATAATTTTCAAACTAACTGATTCTTTTGGTAGATTTATAACTTTCTTCGTTAAGTTACCATTATTTCATTTTATAATTTAACCTTCAATTCAATTAATCAATCTTTCATTTTATTATAACAAAGCATTATTACAAAATAATTTGAATATAACATTAATTAAGCAAGTTTAAAAATGGAGAGTGCAGGGAAATATAAGGCTCCTTGCAGTTTTCAGCAAAATTGCGATCTTAGCACCATCTATTGTTATTCAGTGGTATTAAAAAAAATATTCCCTGCAGAGCAAATGCGTAAAGAAAATAAATATTAATAAGATTTTCTAGACAAAAATATATGTTTAAAGCCCTTATTTGGAACATTCCGGATTATTTAAGGGGTATAGTGTGAGGTTATAATCGATTATGGATATACCGTAGTGTATCTATACACATAAATTATGTGTTTTTATTTTAGTGGTAAAAGCCACACTTGTAACGGAGACCCCCAGTCATGTTGCTAATTTCATCGCAAGAAAAAGGAAACAAAACACTTTTTTTTCGACGAATGTTCTGAATGCTGAAAATGGCGTTTTCATTTAGTGAGTCTTAGGACTAGTTGCCACCTTTGAAAAATAAATAGCAACACATTTTTACTTCTTGCAAAACATAAAACTTCTGCACATTCTTTCGAACATTCCAATACCAGACAAGAAACAGATATTTAACATGTAAGACGAAAAAAATAAACCAATACAATGGAAGTGAAAGAACTTCCTTGGTTCTGCGTTACTTTAAACCCGACAGAATGACAAATCTTGCTTTTACAAACTCAAACTAAGGTGCAAATGTAATGTAATAAATTCCTATCAGTTCTTCCTAATTTTTCAGCTAGGTTTACTTTATAACACACTTCCTTTACCTTCCGAAACTGCTATCCTAGCGGTGTGTTCTTGAGGGTGTAGAGGTTAGGGAGAGAAGAGATCATGCTTTACAGTAGAATTCTTAGTCTAACAAGGAACGGTTAAGAAAAAGCGGGAAAACAAAAGAAGATCAAAGTCCGCATTTAAATTTTAGACCTTGATCTTCCATTTGCAATGGCGGGAGGGCCTTGTTCCTTCCACTTCTAATCCAAACAAAGTGTTTTCCATGACTAATGATACGTCAGCAGAGGCACATCAACCTCAATTTGGCGAATGGAAAAAGTAGATAAACGTCTTTCAATCAATTTTGGTTTTCTTTCCTACGTTTTCTCTAATCTCATCCTTCTCTTTTGGTTTCATTTGTTTGTTCTTTTATTTCTTTCCCGTCTCAACTCTGTAATAAAATTACTAGTCCAAACCTATCTCTTGCGTGAAAAGAGACCATAACCAAATAATGCTCCAATGTCAAGGAAACTGACGTTTATATGGCTTATGAATAATCTTTTAATGATCTTCGTGTTGCTTCACCTTCTGTCATGCCATTAATACAAACCTGCCTCCGCCGCCTCTATCGCACTTCCATCTCATTATGGATGGATTTTTTTAACCCTATAATGTCTTTGTGAGTTATTTTGAACAATGAAAATAAGATGATGAAAATATTTCTTTAAATTAGAAAGAAAACTGAAATTGCTCGAGTTTCTTTTTGTTCTTGTTAAGCCCAAGGATGTTAGAATAAGAGGATTGAGTGTAAGTGTAATCTATCTCTATATCAACGAAGTCGATAAACAAATGAACATCAAGAACTTGATTGGCTCTAACTTAGACTGCCATCTTACTTAGTACAGAAAGAAAACCAAAGGTGGTCTGATTTGAAATAAGGCAACTGAAGTTATGACGTCAATCTTCAAGGATTTTAATTATCATAAAATTAGATAACATTTTATACAGTTGTTTTCTCTGTAACTTGATTTTTCGAAATTATACTAGAATATTCTTACATGATATGAAATTTCGACATTATGGCAATTTCTGTGAAAGAAAAAATTTTGAAATATGTCCAATAATTTTATTCAAGTTTGAAACCAAGTTCCCTTGTAGGGGAAGGTTACTATGAGAAACTAGTTTTAATTTTTATATTGCATTTCCGTAACCATGGCTGAGGTCAGGATAGGGTATAGGGAAAGAATGCAGGAAGAAGTTGACCAGGGCATATATTGAAGGTACTATTCCAGTATTTGCCTGATATGATTGAAGAAAAACCCTGGAAAAAAATTTCGGTCAGGATGGTCGGTCTCTGATTTCGAATCAAGAACTTCGCGACTGCGAAAAAAAAATTCTCTACCAACTGAGCCAAGGCCGCTCGGTCACTAATTTTAATTAGACCCTAATGAATACAAGTGCAAATGAATAAATGCCACTAAAGTACCCTTAGTTAAAATATATTGCCTATAGCAGAGAAAGAAAATGGCTGAAGACTGCATTATAATGAAATAGTCTTTTATTCAAATGCATAATGCTTTAGAATGAACCAATATGAAGTCCTTAATGCAAACTTACAACTAAAAAATGTTTGTTTTACCTTTTCTTCCTGCCTTACTTGCACAGATCTCTTAAAAGATATTATTAAAAGGTCACAACTGGAATGTTCTGTATGAAAGTTTATTTGAAATCAATGTGTCCGCTCAGTAATTAAGTCTGGAAACAATAAAAGAG
>JAGDQP010065039.1:0-11476 GCA_022664845.1 Lepisma saccharinum | reverse complement strand
CCCAGTTTTCGGCTTGTACTCAAGCTCTTACTTCTTATACTTGAAGATTGTTTATTTAAGTGGGCAACGTTCAACAGATCTTTTTTTTTTTTGTTTAAAACGCTTCATTCAGAACTCAACACGGTAGACAATAGTTTGCCTTTACATGGAGCTCACTCTTGATGAGGTTCTCGCTAGAGCGGTTACGCTCATATCTCTAGTACGAACACATCAGCGAAGAAAGCCTCCCAACAAAGGGATAGAGATAGAGATATTTTACTGTGACAGAGAGAACAACGAACAGAATTAGAACCATGTTTTGCAGAAACACATTAAAAAGAAAAAAGCCGGGCCAATTTCTCTTCAACATTTGTCTAGTTTCTCTCTGGCAGCTATTTCACCCAGGGCTGGTTTTATAGACTACACGTGAAATCTTCGTACAGATAATCAACATGCATGGGAGTAAAGTTCTGCGTCACAAAACGTCAGCACTGCCAAAAGCATGTTATACAGAAACAAGAGTTTATGTCGAAATCGGTGATTTCAAGCCCCCCCCCCCCCCCGCAAGGAAAAAAGATGTTAAAGATAGGAATATGAGCTTTCGAAGTTAAGGAGATATGGCAAATATATGCAGGTGTGCAAAATTTCATATTCGTAGCTTGAAGCATATTTGAGTTGTGGGCACCTGAAATTCGCGTATTTTAGGTTCACTGATTCGCTCACTCACTCACTTACTCACTCACTGACTCATCATATTGTTTAGGGCGTTTGCAATAAGCTAGAAACATTAAATTTAGCATAAAGGTAACGGATGATAATTAGATAAAGGGAAAATTCCTACATTTTGAAAAAGTCACCACCATCTTGGATTCAAAATGACCGTGAATTGTAAAATTTCAGAGAATAAACGACTGGAGTTAGAAAAATGAAATTTAGCATGAAGGTACATCGTCGCTAGTAGGTTAAGAAAATATTTAAAATGTTGAAAAAGTCGTCATCTTGGATCCAAAATGACCTCCAAAATGAATGTTTCACAGAATGCACAGTCTAAACGACTGGAGCTAGAGAAACAAAATTTGGTATGACGGTACATCATCACTAGTAGGTTACGAAAATATTAAAAATAATGTCTCCAAAGACGCCATATCGGATCCAAAATGGCGGCTCAAAACCATTTTCCACACCGTTTGTGCTAGTGCTAGAGAAATTAAATTTGGTATGAAGGTGTACTATCACTAGTAGGTCACGACAATATAAAAAAATGTTAAAATAGTCGCCATCTTTAATCCAATATGGCTGCCCCAAAACCCATTTTCCAAACTACTGAAGCTAGAGAAACGAAATTGGGTATGAAGGTCACAATAAATGGGACAAACCTCCCCTATGGGGGCGCAGCCCTTGGGGAGTATGGAGCAGATCTTCACCATGGGGTGCAGTCCCCTGGAGAGTATGGTTACGATAAAGGGGGCACATGCCCCCAAAACTTCCCAAGTTGGAGGCGCAGCCCGCCACGGAGATCTGGGAGCAGCTTTCCCCGCTGAAGCGAAGGGAGTATTATATTATACAGAGGTTCAAAAAGTTCAGCCAAGTTCGTCAGCCTTAAAAAGTGGTGAAATGGAGGCTGGATGATTCCAGTTCCTTGGCGACAACATGTACGAGAAATACTGGAAGTTGGAGCGAGGAGACAAAGTTGATGATCTTCGAGTCATAGAGCTGGTGGTGGTCCTAAAATCCATCACGCTCACTACCACCAACCATAAGACTCGAACATCATAAACGTTGCCCCCCCCCGCACCAACTTCCAGTGTTCCTCTTACATGCTGTCGCCAAGGAACTTGGCTCATCCATCGTCCATTTCACCACCTTTTAGGGCTGACGAACTTGGCTGAAATTTACGCACCTCTGGTGATTTTTCTCGGACCCAATATAATCGCTAAGGCTGGCTTACAGTGTTAATAGTTACTAGGCCCAATCCTATAGTAAGTATAGCTCCACCGCAGTAGTAGTGTGTTTCGGATTTGAGTTTCGTTCGGATTTGTGTATGTTATGAACCTGACAGCTAGCGGATTGAAACGGTCAAAGTCTTTATTTACTAATAGTTGGTTCAATAATTATAAAGTTTCTTTACTAGCCCTACCTGGGGGAAAAACTGTATCTATAAATTCTAACATCAATACTGGAAATGTGAATATTTAATTTGCACTATGAAAATCCTTTTAAAAATATCTGAAGCTGGAATTGCAACAGTTAACCATAGTCTTTTCCTAAAAGGTATGTATAATGAAAAAAGAATATATAACAAACAAGAACTTTTCTTTAATTATCCGTTAGTAATTAAAGAGACAAATTAATAAATGAACTTCTTAACTTTGTATATAGTTTTTCTAGAAATGTTTTTAAATACTTGTACTTATATTTAAATTAAACACAGTAAACGTGGTACAGAATAAGTTAATTAATTCTTTGGTTTAGTAGTACCAATGATGCTTCTTCAATATTGGTATTAAAGTTCAACAAGACTGGGCTTTGATACAGCTTACGTTCTACACCAAACATGACTAACATAACGGTACGAAACCTAACCTATTGCATATTAAATTAAGTAAATTAGTATGCTAAAATGAATGATATCGATCAATTATCATCATGCTATGGTTCGAATGTATGTTTCCTTCACTAATGAAGAAGCTGTTTTTATACTGATTTTTAGCCACTCGGGTAGAGCTAAAGTGATAATAAGAACTCTAATACTCACTTGCATAAAACGGCTTTCATACATAGATTAGGATCAAACAGGGATTAATCCAAGATAATATGATAATAAGCAAGGTATTTCGTAAATCTATAAAAATGTAGAATTAACCATGGGTTAATAGAAAGCTCTCGCACTCGGAAGGTTGAAAGTAGAAAACAAGGAAAAGAAAGTAGAAAACAAGGAAAAGAAAGTACATAACGTGATCACTTGATGAAATTATTAATAGTTTGGCACAACACACTTTAATGAGTTTAAACGCCAAACACCAATTTGCAGTATCAGGGGTGCCCACGAGGAAGCGCAGAATGATTGCGATGCTGCATTTTCCTGCAACAACGAATATGTTTAACGGGATAGATCACCCCCGCCATCTTGGTATGACTTTTCCATTGATTTACATGGGAATTGTTTTACTCATTTTATACCTCTAAGAAGTAGATTATTCAAGTTCTGCTTTCACCAAATTTTCCTTGGTGGTTATTTTGACTCTTGCGAAGTTTTGATTTGTGAAGTTTCTTCAAATATATTAGTACAATGTATTATTAACACTTACTACGATTTGGAATTCCGAAAAAACTAGTTCAACTAGCGAAGATGTGTGTCAGCGACCCCATAACCAGAGTACGGATAGGTAATGGTTGTCATGGTTGCTAATAATATGTCAGATAGTTTCAAGATTCGCAACGGATTGAAACAAGATGATACCTTGTTACCACTATTGTTTAACTTTGCGTTATAATATGCAAATTTTAAAAATTAATGGGAACAAAAAGGGACTATCATTGAATGGTTTGAATCAACTGTTTGTATACGCAGACGATGTAGATTTAATAGAGAAAGCTATAGATGCACTACAAACAACACCGATGTCTTAGTAGAAGCGTGCGATGAGATAGGTCTACAGGTAAACATAGATAAAACAAAATACATTATAAGAAGCCGAAGCACAAGGAATAAAGGAAATAAAAACATAAGAATTAGGGATGAGGTCATAGAGAAAGTAAACAAATTTAAATACTTGGGAGCATACGTAACAAGCAAAAATGAGGTCACGGAAGAAATAAAAAGCCTCTTAGTATCAGGGAACGCATTTTTCTATTCAGTCCAAAAACTTCTAACATCACGATTAATATCAAGGAAATTGAAATTGAAAATATACAAAGCGGTTATTCTGCCGGTAATATTTTACAGTTGCGAAAGTTGGAGTACGACCTTAGCAGATGAACATAAATTACGTGTGTTTGAAAATAAGGTTTTGAGAAAGATATACGGGGCGAAACGGGACGAGATGACTGGAGAATGGAGGAGACTGCATCATGAACTCCACGGACTGTACAATTCACCAGATATCGTAAAACTAATGAAATCGCGACGACTAAGGTGGGCAGGCCATGTAGCTCGGATGAGGGAAACACGGCGATTATATTCTATCCTGGTTGGAAAGCCGGATGGAAGGAGACCATTGGGAAGATCGAGACGTCGTTGGAAGGACAATATTAGAAGAGATCTTCGAAAAGAAGGTGTTCGTGATGAAAACTGGCTTGGTATTGCCCAGGATAGAATCCAATGGCGAACGTTTGTTACTGCGGCGATGAACTTGGGAGTTTCATGAGCCATAGAGTTAGTATATAAATCACAATATGTCAACGGGAAATTATATTGTTCGTGTGTAAAATATTGCATTTCTATAAAACAGCATGAGTCAAAGAAAACATGACGAAACACTAGGCGAAAACAGAAGTTGAAAATGGCGCTCCTGAGAGACATAAGACTAGTTAAGATCGTTAAGACCATTAGGAACTACACCTTTAAGACTTAGGATAGAAGAAAGCAGAGAGAACACTTACGTGATTCCCAGCGTCATGTTGACGTAGTTGTTGCATGACCAGACTGCAACAACCAGACGAGTCATTCATCTTGAGGAGTGAGTATGTTTTCTCTTTCTAAGTAATATACAGAACAACAGCTGTAATCGGACCTCCAATGGTTCGACTCGCATAATCTGACCATAACGCAGGTTGAATTTGTCCTTGAAACACTACATCTATTGTTGAGTCAGTTAGTGGGTGACAATTACCAGGTGCGTTCTGGTGCTTAACTTTATGAGTATTTATTGTTATGGTGTACAGCTTTTTGAACTTTTTTTCTAATTTTTCTGGATTATCAAATGGATTTCTTTGGAAAATATTGTACTGTACAAAGTAGTTTTGCTCCTCTGATAATCCTACCTTTCTTGCGTTCCGACCATACCCTTAGTCCCATAGATGACGGATTAACGGGATTCTACTGTATAAATTTTCTTTAGTGTGTAGAACAAATTTTATTACTTACATAGTACGTGAGGGTAGTTGAAGTTATTCCTTTGCTGTTTATTTAAAAATAAAAAAAGTATGTTATGCAATACTGCAACATGATGATCAGCCGCCACTGCTCATCATTCAGTAAAACTAATAGAACCAATACAAAGTGACCATTATTATTTTTAAGAAAGTGCTTCATTGACGGAGTGTTCATAATGTAACTAGGTACGTATTACAGGATTATTATCTACATTCTATGCCATTTTATTAATTTAAATCATATCCGAACTAACAATGTATACAGCTTTGACTTACGCATTAAACTGTATTTCATGAACAATGTTCTATAATAGAACTCGTACATAAGTTTTGTAGGTACTCGCCACACACTTTTTACACATAATGTAAACTTCTTAAGAAATTTTGAGGGGGGATGTGTTCATAAAATGTAACTTGTGTGTGTGTATTTTTCAACCTCCTAGACAGTATGCCAGCTTGAAACAAAATTGTCAGTCACTTGCTTTGAACTTGTCAAACTTCATATTATGTTAAACCTAATAAACAAGCATGAAACAAGCTTAATTGAACAATGGAAGTGACTTGGTTGTTGTAACTAACCTAATTCAGGTTTGATGGAACAAGCAGCTATACAAGGAATCTTATCAAACTTCAAAATTTTTATTTGATTTTCTTTTGTTTTACTGCACACTTCTGCTCAATCTATTGTCGTCTCAGTGCACTGAAGTCCCTTCACGTGACAGGATGTTTCACCGTAGAATAATCTTCGCCAACTCCCACCCTATTACTACAGATGTCTCTTGCGATCTGACGAACTAAGTATAAATATTAGTTGGAAAGCGAGTTAGGATGTGTGATTCCGTGGTCTGGTGACTGACTACAGTATCGGATTGATGTACCAGTGGACCTCGGTTCGATTCACACCCAGGGTACGTTTTTTATTTGTTTAAGTAGTATATTATTCTTCCTTGTCCTGTGAAGGTTATTTCAACCTTGATTCTTGTAAACTAGAGTTCTTCATTCAACCTTGTTTAAATCTTCTTGGCTTATGTGAAGGTTATTTCAACCTTGATTCTTCTAAACTAGAGTTCTTCATTCAACCTTGTTTAAATCTTCTTGGCTTGATTTGTTAAGCTTGCGTAAGTTGTCCCGCTCGCCCAAAATATGCTTGATTAGTCAGGTCAGAATTGCTATGTGGGGGTATTGCCTAAAATAATACTAGTATGATAAGAAAACACTTTGTTGTAAAAAACAATCAAGCTCTTCCAAACTTATAAATCATCTAGAAATTGGAATTTAGAGGAACAATAAGAAAGGGAGAGAGAAACTTGACGACGTTCTTTCGTGTGGTTTCCTCTAAGCTTTCTACGTCACTATTCTCTTCTTGACTCTTCAATTATATTCCTTCTCTCTCTCTTGCGCCCTGTGGCATGTTTAGTGACGATGTTTTATTTAGACTCTCTTCATCCTCTCTTCCATCTCTTCTTCTCCCCCCCCTTGAACCTGCTTCTCCCCATCCCTCTCAATTCTCGCGAGAGATCCCAGGTTCAATTTCCGATGGGAATCAATTTCGCACTTGAGTTAGCTGCATGCCGGAAAGTGAGTGCCTGTCAGATTCGAATGACAAGCTAGGCACACACACACACACACGAACACACACACCAATATACACACTCACACACTCACGCACACCGAGATAGTTAAGGGACGGCTCAACACTGCCATGCATACCGTGGAGTCTTCATAACGAGAAATTGAGAATGTTTAGTGCAGAAACGGGATAAGTCCAAACATCGCGCATCTTTCAAGCTTTTCGTTTCTGGTGTCACGTCGACAATTAAAATTCCTGACTGAAGCACAGAGATTAAAAATAAGTCGAATTAAAGTTAAGATATCTTCTTCACTCGGAAATGGTCTTGTTACGTGTTTTGAATATATCTGAAAAGTGCTATCATGAAATGCTTGAAATTTTATAATCAAATGCACTTGTGCCATTTTTCCACGGCCGTTCTTCACATATGAAGCACTTGATTCAACAGAGGTAGTAAAATATAACTTACATGTTACCCATCAGTATGACAGACACCGTCACACTTTAGACCTGTCTTTAAATTTATGCCAATCTTCTTCAGCCAATATTTTGCTCCAATCTATATCAGAATGGTCGAGTGGTTATGCCTAACATTCTCTAAAAATATAGCTATATTCCATGCAATCCACGAACGAAAGATATCTCCTCCAAACTTACACCTATATTAATTTTCGAACCTGGTTTGCATGAACAAAATTTGATGGAAGTCCTTTGGAAATGACATATTTTCACATATGAAGACCTGATTCGGAAAAGAACCCAACTCTACATTTTACCGATTGTGATTTTTTTTGCTGATTGTAGTGCTTAACATAGCTGCTGATATCTGTGTCAAAAAGAGGGTCCCTACTTCAGCTGCTTCCACATAAAAATGTATCATTAAAATCAATGTGATTTGGAAAGGCGGCCCAAGTCCCACATTTGTCCCAGACTTGAAATGGACACTATAGAATGCTGAGTACTGAATTTTGAATTTTACTTATAGCCTTTAGGCATCTATGACTCAGACCGGGATAGGGTAATGAAAAAGATTGGGAAGAAGTCGGTCAGCGCATAAGTTCAAGGTATCAACACTTTATTTGCCTGGTGTGAGAGAAAATTAAACGGGAAGATACTCAGTCAGGGTGGTCAGCCGCTGGTATCGAACCCAGGACATTCTAATGCTATGGAAACGCTCTTCCACGGCCGGATTTTGAGATCCACTATTACGTCAGCCAGGCGATGTTATAAAAACCATGAAGTTTATTAAATTCAAAATGTAATTTAATCGAATGTTACAGAATCTTAGCATTCTAAGATTACATATACCTTGTACACTAAGTGTAATCTTGTCAAATGTCACTGCTGTCTGTTAGTTATAAGTGGCTACCATTATAGTTTATATCAGTCTTGGTTGGATTTTTTGCATTTTTATTCCAAAGAAGTCCTGATGTGTTCAAGAGTCAAATCTGGAATTCAAATCGGCAGTTCTGATTTGGAGAAGGGCCCAAATTTTCAACAATTTATTTTACAACATATATATCATCATCATGTTCATCCGTTTTCTATCCACTACTGGACGAAGGCCTCCCCCTTTTCTTCCCACATATTTCGGTCTGTAGCTATCCTGATCCATGTAGCTCCTGAAACACGCTTGATTTCATCTACCCATCTTGCATTCGGACGTCGTCTCAGTCGCTTCTTTTCTCTAGGAATCCAATGTAGTACATTTGTCATCCACCTTCCATCTGTTCGTCTAGCTATGTGACCGGACCATTTCCACTTCAGCTTCTTCGCAGTCTTGATTACATCCTCTACCTTTGTTTGTGCGCGAATCCATTCATTTGTCTTCCTGTCCCTCCTCGTTATTCCTAGCATGCATCTCTCCATTGCTCTTTGTGTGATTCTCAATCTTTGAGTAGTTTGCGCATTCAATGTCCAAGTTTCACAGCCGTACATCTTCAAAGGTAAGACATATTGATTATAAACTTTACGCTACAGACACACTGGAAGTTTGCTTTTGAAAATAAAGTGTAGTCCTCCAAACGAACTCCACGCCAATTTGCATCTTCTATTTATTTCATCAGTCAGCTTGGCATTCGATGTTTTGAGCTGGCCTAGGTATACATACTCATCAACTATGCCTATTGTCTCTCCGCTAATCTTTAGTTCCCCTTTTCCGACATGTTGATTGTATATGAATGACCTTTGTTTTACTTAAATTCATTTTAATGCCTATTTTCGAACTCACATTATTAAGTTCTTCCATTCTGGTTTGTAGTTCTTCCGCATATGAAGCAAGCAGGACTATATCATCAGCGAACCGTAGGTGATGAAGATATTCGCCATTAATTTTAATTCCAACTTCATCCCAGTTTAAATTTTGGAACACTCTCTCCAGGACCGCACAAAACAGTTTTGGGGAAATTGAATCTCCTTGCCTTACCCCCTTTCCAACTTGAAATTTTTCACTTTCTTGATGTAGTCTAATGACAGATGTGGCAGTCGAATAAATGTCTCGCAGTAGCTTGATGTATGCATTTTCGATGCCTTGATGTTCAAGTGATTTAAGTACTGCTGACAAGGAGACCAACATATACGTATATTATTTAGAATAATTTGCAAACTTTTCTTCAGCTGTGTTGAGAGCACAACGGCATTTATTCAACAGACAAGTAACTTTGTTAACTTCCACGGTAATGTCATGGACTTGGGTCCTTTTACTAATCATATCTTCATATGTAAATAACAATTAGAAATTAGAGCCCAATATGTAGGTAAGTCAATGTTATAGTAAGTACAATTCAAATATGAGTATGCTTCAGTGTCCACGTACCTTATCACGACTCATTGAACGATGATCTTATTTTCGCACTGCTAATTTTAATTCTGTATCAGTTGTTATAATTTATGCCTCAATTATTTCGTTTCAAATTTATTAGGTTTGACAATAAAGTTCCAGGGCAACTGCTGTAATCCTGGTAATGACAAAAATATCTTGTACATGTGTCAAATTGTAACTATGTCTTATCTCTCTTGCAGGACATTTAGAGCTTTGGGAAAATGAAGATCTGTCCAATTCTGAAGATAGGTAATCCAAGGACCCCTGACTCCCGTTGTCATAGATTCTCGCATGGAGCAGAGATTGAACATGGATATTTACAAGGTGTTCATGGAAGCCGTGGATTCGAACATGTCAATATTGGATCTGATTGTAACAGACAATGAAGCTTGGTGTGGATCCATCATCAAATAGCCAAAGCATGGAGTAGAGGGCACGAAATTCATCGACTTTCAAGAAGGTGTACCTCCAGAAATCGAATATCAAGGTGCTACTCGGTGCTACTAGGCTAATCATGCTTTTCGACAACAGCAGCCATCATTCAAAAGGAGTGAGTTCCTGAGGGTACAACAGTTACAATTAACACCCCGTTCTATCTGGATGTTATTGATCGCCTGCTGAAAAAGTATTCATTCTGGGAGGTCACGCATGGAAGAAAATGACAGCTGGGTCCTCCTGGATGACAACGTCCTCATATTACGTGACGCATGTTTTAGCCAAATGTAGGGCTCCCAGGCTCTAGCATCCACCCTACGCCTCGAACTTGGCTCCGACCACTTCCATCTGTTCCCCAAACTGAAACTGGCAACGTTTCATGAATGTTGACAAGATAAAGAAAAATGACATAGAAATGTCATAACATGAGTAATTATATGGAACTCGAGGATGCCAAATCTAGTGCTGAATTTTCACAGATGACATAATATCGCGAGAAACAATCTTGTAGAACATGTCGACTAAACAAATCACACACGAATTTGCACCAAATAAATGTATTTGAGCACAGTTTATGATTTAAGAATGCAGCTTACAAATAGACCTCAGCACTTCGCCGTTGCATTTGCAAAATGAAACAACTACTGTCACAAAGTAGGGATGAATATAATATGTTGACAAAAATGTTAACTGGTAATGAGCATTAGAAATATGGGAAAACTAAGTGGAAACATGAATGTAGGAAAGCCATGTAAATATATTTTGATAGTTCCAAGACCGATTCTTTTTGAAACAGATGGGGACACAATAGTTCTGACTTCAACTATGTAAATTTAGTTAGGAGGGCTATTTTTTATGACACTTCCGGATTATGATCGCCATCTTCAAATCCGCCATATTGGATCGACGTCACTTTTTTTAAAATAGAAAGAGGGTCGTGTGAGGTATCAAACAACAATGATTTTTTTTTCGAGCAGTATCACACGCTAATGAATTTGTGCAAATCTAGAACGGTTTACAACTTTGAATGTTGACAAATTCGCGGTTTGTAGCAGATAACTACAGTGACAATGAACATGGATCCACAGTGGCCAGGTCAGAACCATTGTATATATAAATGCTGAGGACTTGCATTTCTCGCATTGCTGTAATTTTGTCCCGTAAGAATGCTATCTGTGGGGTTCATTGCCACTGCAGTTATCAGTTATCTGCCCCCACAGAGAATTGGGCTTGGAAATATCAAAATATATCTTTCCCGCATCCATGTTTCCATTTAGTTTCCCCATACTTTTAGTGCTCATTAGAAGCTAAAATTTTTGCCAACATCTTATATTCATCCCTACTTTATGCCAGCAGTTGTTTCATTTTGCTAAATCATCGGCGAAGTGGTGAGGTCTACTTGTTAGTGACGATTTCTATGCTGGTTCAGTGCGTAATGGCAGTTGCTTGACAATGAAATTTTGATGTGGGGAATCGCTGAACTCCTTCTTCGCTGAACTCCATCACTCATAAACATGGCTAAAATACAATCTTTGAATACTTACCCAACAGTTTTACAATTGACCGCTAACCTCCTA
>JAGDQP010065037.1:0-11476 GCA_022664845.1 Lepisma saccharinum | reverse complement strand
GTAGTGTTGCCATCTTTATAAAACAGAAAATAATATAAATATTAAACGATCTGAAACAAGAAACGAAACACTCAAACATTTTGAAACAAAATAATAGTACGAAGCAACAACGTTAAGTATCATACAAAATAATAACAGCCCAATCATTGGAAAAAGTAGAGACAATTAGAACGCACCTTGTATCTTTCAATTAATGTCTTCATTTCACCAAGTTCAGCTTTTGTGTCAGGCGTTTCTTGTAGCACTTCTTCCATGTTGGAAATCCACTGTTCCAAACGCGATCTGGAGTCATTAAAATCTTCCCATCTACTTGAAGCAGCCTGAAATTGACATACAAATTTCTCACTACACAACCGTAGTCATATTCATAAAAGAATAGTAATGGAAAGAAAGCATTTAGAAAAAAAAATATTACATGAAAACGTCCCCATAATTTTTTATGGTTGGATCCCGTTATATATATCAGAGCTAAAAGCAGCTAATGTAACTAAAAGTTGCAACACGAGTATGATAAATTAAATACTAGTTTATAATTTTATTAATTTATATTAGTTATATATATAATGGCTTGAATCAACTGTTCGTATACAAGGATGATGAAAATATAATAGGGGAAGATATAGCTACACTACAAAGTAACATCGATGTCTTAGTAAAAGCTTGCGATAAGATAGGTCTACAGGTGAACATAGAGAAAACAAAATATATGATAACAAGCCGAAACACAGAGGATGAAGGAAATAGACACATTTTAAGAATGAGATCATAGAGAAAGTGAAGAAGTGTAAATAGAAGAACAAGAATGAAGTCACGGAAGAAATAAAAAGCCACTTAGCATCGGGCAACGCATGTTTCTATTCAGTCCAGAAACTTCTAACCTCGCGATTAATATCAAGAAAGCTGAAATCGAAAATATACAGAAGTTATTCTGCCGGTAGATCTAATACAAAGTTGTAGTATGGTCCAGGTTGATGGATATAAATATCTAATGTTTGAAAACAGGGTTTTGAGAAGGATGTACGTATGGGCTGTAACGGGAAAAGGTAACCGGAGAATGAAGGAGGCTGCATAATGAACTGTACGATTCAACCAGTGCTGTAAGAATAATGTAGCTCGAATGGAGGAATACAGAAGATTATATTCAATGGATTTTGTGAAGCCGGAGAGAAAAAGGTCGTTGGGAAGACCGAGACGTTGTTGGGAAGCAATATTAGAAGGGATCTTCAAGATGAAAACTGGCTTGATCTTGCCCAGGATAGAATCCAATGCCGAACGATTGTTACTGCGGCGATGAATTTGCGAGTTCTATACGCAATAGAGTTAGTTATATCCATAATCAATTGATATTAGTTTTTTTGGTTTGATCTACATCTCCAGCAAAACAAAATAGTTTCAAAGTTCAAATCCATTGAAAAAGGGCTTATTTTCGCATGGAAACAACATAAAAAAATCTACAAAGCTTGCTAACTGAATCAGAAATACACTGGAAGGAAGTGAAAGAAATTTAGTCACCAAAAGAAATAATTATCGCTACCAAGATAAAAGTACAGTACAACGTAACGAATGATATTAAAAAAAAAAAAAATTATTTGTAAGAAAACACACATATTGTGAAGTTTAAAGACGCTAATACCTGTTGAATTTTAAACAGAACTAAAATAAAATTACACTGTTATGATACCTTAAGGTAAGGTTTGTAATTAGTAGCTTCAAAATAATTATGGTAGGCCTTTCGGAGCAGCTTCCGCTTCTTCTTCAGGCAATCGTAGAGATGTAATTTAAGTGTGTATGTAGTTTTTTAAAGAAAGATCTGATATTTAATAAATATGTATATTAAGTATGTGATAAGTTGTGCATTCTTTCTTCACCGATAAATACTTACATTATTTATTAAACATCATATACAATACAATGTAACAAGAAATCTACATACATACTTAAATTACACCTCTACAACGGTCTGAAGAAGGAGCAGAAACCTCAGATGACTACTTAAGAGAAATAAACTACAAACCTTACTTAAATGTGAAAACAGTGCAATTTGTAATTAACTCCTCTGTGCGTTTAAACCTGACTTTATTTAAGACTTGAAATAACTTGGAGTAACACAATCAATTTTATGAGAAAACTGTACGCAGAAACTATGACAATTTCTTACCTTCAGCTGCGTCATCACAGACGTTAGATCCATGTTCAACTGATCCCAACTATTACGAAGATAGGTCATATCTTCGCGCAGAGTGTCTTGTTGGTCTGTGGGTGTTGTGTTGACAGCTTTGGTGAAAACTTCTTGCATCATATTCATCAGATGCTGACCCTCTGTCATCCGTGTGGATACCAGCTGCAGAGACAAAAAATTAATTAAAACATCTTCTATCATTCTATTGCGCAGTTCACTGCAACATGTGATATTATTGCTTTTACCAAATATTTATTGTAAAAGATTGAATCTTTTTTTATATGATTACGCAAGTACGGGTTACTTTTGAAATTTAAGGCTAGTACTTTGCAGATAGGCACGTACCCAGAAGTTGGTTTCGGAAGGGGTCCAGCGCCTTCGAGGAGGGTCCGAGGTCTATCCGGATGTCAAATTTATGTAAAATGCATATCATTTTGCCAAAAATGAAACTAAGTTCGCAAGGAAAAAAGAAAATCTGAATTTCGGATCGGGGAGGGGAGGACCCCTCTGCGTACGTCCCTGTTTGCAGACCATTCTATACCTAGTCTATTTGAATAACATTACACATTCTGCCTAATTTGAGTTCAGAAAACCATTTTATTCGTAAGACCTAAATACATCTTCTGACCACAAAGAAATGGGAAACTTATAATCCTAATCGCAATTTTACTATAGATGTGTACAGGAACTATACCCGTAATTTCTAAAGAATGTATCTCTATAATGTCGTAGCCACGCCTACCTACAGACAGAACAGATACACCGTTGCTAGAAATACTTCCTCATGTCCTTTAGGTGGCAAAGGCAATAAACATGGCATGACCGTAACATCATCTTCCCTTTATCCAGTATTCAAAGCGTAGTTCATGTCCTTTGATCCCACCATCCCGGTCCCAAACTTTCGAAATTTTCACTATAGAACTACAAATGCCCAATAGCAATTTTCTCATTATAATGCTTAGTTTATTTATTTCGATTTTCCAGAAAAAAAAGTTGTTACGGAATATTTTTCTCCGTCGCACTATTCATTTGCTTAAACGCTGTCGGCTAACTTCGCCCGCGCAGTGTAGCCCCAATGCTTTTAGGAAGCATAGTCGGGTACATGCATGCTTTTAAGTGGGTGTACCTTTTTGATAAACTAAAGAAGTCAGGCCCGGAACTTGAGAAGTTAGGAACTGTATCAGTTTAGTTCTACAAGAGGTCTATTCCGCACTGTTTATCAACAGAGCTTCTCATGCGCTCTTCCGTTGTTCGTTTGTTTCGGTTGGTATTTTCTCATTTTCTAAACTGGAAATCCAGTTATAACGAACGGAAACACAGTAGCTCAGAATTGTCTATTACGCACATCTGGCTCGACAGTACAATGTTATCTTTTTTCTCTTCCGTAAAATAAAAAGTCTTGACTTAACCTTCTTTTCCCTGGTGCAGATGTAGACAAAAGTATTGTAGCATGTCTTTAAAGAATATTTGCCAAATTCGCGAAGATGTCCCTCCCGTGTGTGGCATCTACTTAACGAAAATTTAAATTAGGATTAATAGTTCCCATCGCGTTACAAAAATATCACTCTCCGAGATGAAATGAAGGAACTATACCATTTGGTACGATTGGACAGAATTTTTGTCGACGAAAAATAATATTTTTGCAAATATCGCCCTCGTTTAGCTACATATCGGGACAATATTTTTCTCAAAGGTGTGTCATATGATTGTGAATATGTCTGTCAGTCAACAAATTTGTACGAGGTTTCAGTATATTTATTTTTGAAATAAGAAAAGTCAGTTATAGACATGCGATAAAACTTTTGCTCACAGCTGTACCACAGAGTTATCCTTCTCTAAATGCGCTATACTTTCTTTCCGAAAGAAGGCAATGGCAAATCACCGTAGGTTCACCTTGCACAAGGACCTGCCTTCGGACAGAACATCCATCATCATTTTCTTTGTAGTAGCAATTGCTTAGGATTAAATATTAAAATTAGGAAGATTACTCCTCATTCGCATTCCAATTTTGCAATTCTATTACAAAAAAAAAAAGTTAGAACTTACCCGAATGGTCTCCAGCTTATCACGAATGGATGCTTCATCTCCAACGCCAACACAATCTTGAACTGTTCCATGTGCTCTCTTCAGCCAGGTATCAAATTCTTCTTTCGCTTTGATGAACTCCGTGTGATCAGATAGATTCTTTTCCACTCTAGACACGAGACCTTGGACAGTTGTCAGAAGGTTGCTGTACGTACCCTGAAGCTGAACAGTTTGATCGCGAACCCAACTGCTGGCACTAAACTCCATCAATACTTCACACCTATCATTTAATTCTTCCAATACCACTTTCTGTTGAATCGCTTCCTGTAACAGAGCTCGACATCTCTGCAAATCTTCAGGCGTCTTTTTCTCACCTTCTGTTTCTGATTCGACTTTGATCTGGAATGCTTCAAGCCACGACTTCATCCTGTCGTAAGTGTCTGCAAAATCATTCCACGAAGCAATGCATTTCGACAAAGTTTTTTGTGTTTCCTTACAAATAATCCTAAGACCTTCCCAATCTGCCTTTAATTGTTGAATTTCTTGTTTTAATGTATCTTGACCCTCAGACCCTGTGGTCTTCATAACAGAGCTACTTAACTCAATAGCCTTCTTCACTAAGGTCTCGCCTTCAGGTAAAGTACCAGCAATTTCGTTAATTTTCTTTTCTTTGACAATAGTTTGCTCCTTTTCGCCATGAGGATCGCTGCATTGTTGGACTTCAATTCTAGTTTTTCGAACCCAATCAGAGGCATCACTATAGGCTTGTTTGTATGCTTCATGTTCTTTCACCTGTTCCTCAAATGTTGCGATGTTTTTACTAACAAGATTCTTCAAATCCTCGTATCTTTTGATGCTGGCTTCATACTCCGGCTTTGGTAAAGACGGATCATCAGCTAAGCGAGCCCGTACACGATCTACAGTCTCCCCGTGGCTTGAAATGTCACGCTGCACAGAGCGTATCTTCTCTAATATTGCTCGTTTTTCACTTAGGTCATTCAAGAATCCACCTGTATCTGAACGAACTTTAAGTTCAATCTCATCGAGCCAATCTACCAGTAATTTATGTGCTTTTTGGATTTCTTCAAGTTGAGCTGCTCTGTTTGCAAGTTTTTGTCTTAAATCATTCACATCCACCATTAATTTGTCAAACTCTTGCTTCAAGTTCTCAGTATCTTCTTGTATTTTCGCTGCGCCATTTTGTTCAGTGTTCAAAATGACTTTCTCCTTTAATTCCAGTGCGTATCTCAGCTTATTTTGACCTTGTTCCAGAGATTGTCTGATGGATTTTACAGTTTGGATCTTATTATTAACGTCTTGCAACACGCTCGGTATCTCTAAACATTCATTTACTTTTTCTCTTGTTCGATCAACCCAATCCTGACACTCTTGATACAAAGTATTGTGCTGTTGATGTTCCTGATAATGTAGTTCAAGTCTTCTCATTATTTCTTTAGCTAACGATAAAAGGGTATTATATTTAGTAGTTAGCTGAGTAATTGCATTTGAAATTCGAGTATCGGCGCATGTTTCTAGTAACATTTGAGCCTTCATATTCAGCCGATCTAGCTCCTTCTGCCAATCAAACAGTGTCTGCAGATGGCCTTGGAACTGTTCCAGAACATTCTTCTTTTCTTCTAGGGTGTCATGCAACTTGTTAAAGGATTGGACGACAGTCTCAGTCTGAGTTAGCCAATCAGAAGCTTCTTGGTACTGAGCCTCGTACTCAGCCCACTTCACAATACCTTCCTCCAGAAGTGTTTTGGTTCGACTCAGAGATTCAGTATAGTTGTCGAATTCCTCTTGCAAAACAGCCACTTCTTCTTCGATGATTTCTCTGTCTTCTGAATCAGCAACCTGGCATGCAACATCAGCTTGTTCTAGCGCTTTCTCCAGCTTCTTTTGACCTTCTGGCTGTTCACTTTCCAGAACTTTTAATTGTGAAACTTTATTACTTAACGATTCCTTATCCCCTGTTGGTTCCGAACATTTGCTAAGCTTTTCTCTGGCCACACGAATCCACTGAACGAAATCATTTCCTACATCAAGGAAAGCTTGATGTTGTTCAACTGTCTCTTTTTGTTTCTCATACAGTTCTTTGGCTTGTTTGCTTAATGTTTCGTACTTGCTTGAGATCTCTGAAGCTGGAGCCTGTTGAAGTAAATCTTCCGCTTTCGAAGTGACAGATTGAATCATAGGTTCAAACGAGACGATATCCTGCACTATACTGTTAGTCTGGCGTAACGTTGCTTTTCTTTCACCGATACTCAAAGCACTTAAACCAGCTGCTGGTCCCTTCTTCGCCTTTGACACTTTCGTTTCACAAACTTTTTGTAATTTAGCTTCTCTATCACTGATCCACTGCTTCAGTTGAGAGTATGACGAACTATAATCGGCCCACTGTAAAAGACTAGTTTCCAGGTGAACTTTGGCAGTTGAGATTTTCCTCACAAGACGATCCCAGTCGGTCTGGATTTCCTTAAGCTGGGTATTGATGATGTCACGACCATCTGACCTTGTATTTCGAAGTACCTTTTCACCAAGATTTACAGTACAGTGGACTAAGTTCTGGCCTTCCTCTTGGCTTCTCATTAAGTTCTGAATTTGCTCTAGTCTCTCTTGTAGAACTTCTCTCGTGCTTGTCGATGCACCTTCACTACTTTCCCTTATCACTTGTTTAGCATTTTCAATCCAAGCTTTAGTTTTAGCCAAACTTTGGTTGTACTCTTTGTGCTGTTCGAAATTCGTTTCTACCTTTTTGTATACATCTTTAGCCAAATTAACTTGTACCTGATAGCGTGAGTTTAGATGTCTTAACTGGTTGTTTACGTACGTATCAAGATGAGATGATAGTAATGAGGAAGCTGTTTGGTTGAATCTCTCAATCTGTTCTTGTCCCTTCTCTAATCTGACAATAATATCTTTCACTTCCACCACCTGTTTTTCTTTCTCCTGAACCGTGGCTAAGAGTGCTGTTTTCTGAGCTTTTACCAAGATGTCAATCTGCTGAAGCCAGTCAGAAAGTCTTTCGTATTCTTCCTTGTATTCGCGCCACTGAATAACAGTCGCTTCTAATTGATCTTTCTGCTGTTTAATCTCATTAAATAATCCTTCAAAGCTTTCTCTAAGGGCTCGGATTTCATTACGAATTATATCTTGTCCTTGTGGTGATGTGCTAGCAAGGACTACTTCCCCAGTGTGCTCCAAATGTTCCACAAGCAGTTCGCCTTGCGCTTGTTTGTTTAACAGAGCTTCCAAAGGTTGAACAGCTGTTTCAATTGCTAGTTTATCGCTCAGCGATCTTTGTTTCAACGCTGGTACCTTCTCCCTCGATCGACTTAACCAAGCTATTAGTTCATCATGAGCCTCTTTATAAAGTCTATGATCTTTATATTGCTCTTCACGCTCCACTAACAAATTCTTTATTCTGTCTGCCAACGAGTCAAATTTATTAAGAATTTCTTGAGCCTGGGAGGCAGCATGGCTCTGTTGACCACTTGCAACCATTTCCACTGCTTTTGTTTTCAAACTGTCAACCTCAATCTTTTCGCAACGAACTTTCTCCTCCAAACATTTCAGTCTTTCTAATTGAGCCCTCTTCTCTGACATGGTTGTTTGAAACTCGGCTATCTCGTTAAAAACACTCTCAAGATACTCCACTGTTTTGTTCAACTGATGAATTTGTTCCAGAAAACCAGCCCACCTATGAATATAATCATCCAAATTGGCTTTAGTTTCCACCATTTTGGAAGCTAATGCACTCCATTGTTCTTGCAGTTTGGCTAAGATCTGGTTAATTGATTCATGTCCAGATGGTGCCGTGTTAGCTAGTACTGTTTGTGCAAGTTCAACGATGCTCTGAATTTTGGTAAAGCCTTCCTCTTTGTACAATAATAGATCTTGAACCGTTCCTAATTTACCTTCCAGATCCTTTTGTGAAGCTGCACTAAGATCAGAGCAATAAGCCAATTTGTTCTTAATCTCCTCTAGCCACCGCAAGCACTCACCCAAGCGAGTCTCAAAATCTTGATGACTTGTTACATATTGATGCCACCGACTGGTCAAATCTTTTACTTTGTGTGATACCTGCTGGTATTTCAACCCTAATTCAGATATTTGAGAACTGCGAGCACTCATAGAGCCCTTATACAATTGCTGAGCTCTCTCTGTTACAGAATCTATCTCCAGTTCTTTCGCTCGTACCTCACCTTGAAGAGTTTTCAAAATTTCCAGTTGACTTTTCTTGTCTGGAAGCGTAGCCTTTAGATCCACTGCATGAAGTCTCGTATCTGTTTCTCTTATCCACGATAAACATTGATCTTTTAGGCTCTCGTATTCATTCCATTGTTGGAGTTTAGTGTCCAGAGTTTCAATTGTGGACTTCACAGCGGAAATAAGACCTTCCCATTCTTGTTGAGAAGAATCTATCTGCGATCGGATATTAACTTGTCCTGATTCTACAGTGCCAGGGATCACCTTTTCTCCCAAGGTACGTATCTGATCAATCCTATGCTCCTCATCAGGTAAGCTCAGCTGGAGGTTCTTCAATCGCTCTAAATTGGCGTGGAGGGATATTCTTTCCAGTTCAGTATCACCCCATAGCATCACGGTATTATGTGTTGCATCTAGCCACTCTTGAGTATCCATTACAGCCTTGCTGTACTGCTGATGGTCGCTGACGATGGCCTCATAGCGCTCCACGTAACTCTGTAACAATACAAAAAATCGTTAGAACACAATTTTCTCTTGAACTAATGATACAAAGATATGATATACAATAACTATTTTAGAGATCATACACTATTTGTATATGTAGTTTACACTGTCTATTTGCGATTCTGATAACTCACGAAATTACTAAAGCTTTCCAAATTTCAGAAGGAAAGTAAAATCTATTATTATTATTATAAGCGTCATTCATAGTAAATAATTTTACGTTAGTCTCTATTTATAAGCCCTCAATTTATGAGTCAAAAAGTAACTATGACACACAATAATTTCAGTGCTGAAATAGTGTGGGTAAGTTACATTTGAAACCTATTATTATATTTATTGTTTGACTTCAATTCAGACCTCTCCACATGAATTTCTGCAGGACATGTCCCACTTAAGTCTACTCTGTATGTTAAAATCAATTCAAAGCACTGCAGAAATCAGTAAGTCGAGAAAGAAATTTCTTAAAATATATTAGTACTATGTTATATCATGGAAAAGTACCTTTACATGTTTTAAAATATTTGTTTCTGAACCTTGTAGTAATTCTTCAGTGGTAGAATAAACGGAGATGGTGAATGGGTAAATTAAAAAGACATACCTTGTTTGTGCACGTGACTTAAAATAAAACAATTCATAGTTATATCACAATTACGTACCTTGAATATTAATTGCAGTCGTCCTTAAGTATCTCCCTGATTGTTTCCTCAGTACAAAACAAACAATTTTATACATAAAAGAGTGTTTTTTGTATGTCTTTGTGTAATGTATGGATCTAACTAAAGAGTGGAGAACGCATGCACGATGTTAGAAACTGAAGATCCAAAGTGATGAGTGCTTTTTTTTTTAAGTCGCCATTCTTCATAATGGTGTTAACCTAACCTGGGCTGTGGTTGAAACAATATAAAAAGGGAGATATCACTGCACGGACAATGACTTAAAATAGCACTCATCACTTGGGATCTTCAGTTTCCAAAATCATGCATGCGTTCCACAAATTCATTAAGATACCAACACAGACACGAAACACTCTTTACATATAAAATTGTTGTTTTGTACTACTGAGGAAGATAGCGAAAGACTCTTGCACAAAGTTAACGGTTTTCCGTTGAGAACGACTATTCCAGATATGTATTATGATATTACATTTGTTCTCCGTGCAGTAAAATGTCTCTTTTTCAATTCAAAATAAGCATATTAAAACCGGTAAAATTCTACGTAACGAAGAAAACACCACCGTCATGTTTTCAACGGCAGAAGATAGTTAGTGCAAACGTAACGAGGCAAACACTACTGTCGTATCTGCAACGAAAGAGGGCGAGATTGGCACTCTCGTCTTCTTCCCTCGCAGTCTTTTTCCTCGCTACGTAGGCACCCTCCTCTTCAATTGCAGACGTGACGGTAGTGTTTCTCCCGCTACAGTTTAGCCGTAAAAATTAACATTTCAATAAAGATGTTCCTGGTACCACCATTTTGGTTAAACTAATAAATATAATTTTGCAGTGAGACTAGTGTTTTTGAAAGGTAGGCTTTTAGAACTATATAATCTAAGTCTCACGAACAATGTTAACGTTTTGACTGATTTTAAGATTTTCCCCTTGCTACAATGAAGTATGACAGCCGTGAGTGAAATGGTACAGACTAAACTGTCGTCTGATATCCCTTTCACTACTGTGAATTTAATAGCAATTACCACTAGACAAGAGCATAGACATTAATTTAGTTTTACCTGTGCTCTTTTTAGTATGTTTTGATGTTGTTGTGTAATACTAGCAAGGAGCTGATCAATTTTAGCTGTTCTTTCAGGAAGACCTTCAATCCTGTCTTTGAGATCAACAATATCTTGTTGGTGGTTCAGAATATCGTGAAGAAGAACGCGATAGGTCTGTAACTGAGCCCGTTTCTCATCCAAGGTAGTCTTCAATTCCAGATCGTCAGGTAATTGAGCTTCTACGTCCTTTAGCCACTGCTTCAGATGTTCACTGCATTCCTCAAAGCCAGTCCACCTGTTTCATGGAGGAAAAAAAAATATGAATAACTAAATGCATGACATCACACATACTCTCAAACAAGTTACTGTGTATTTACAAATATAAATTCGTAATTATGAATCAATGAAATCCGTATCATTAACAGTCCTTACATAATCCGGATCACTGACTAGTTTTGGCTAATAATCCAATGTTCCAGACAGACAGACCCAAAACAAAGATGTGAAAAAGGAGGTGCTAATGTGTATGCACTTTCATAAAGTTATACAATAAGGATCAATGACTATAGTTCATATTCGTTCAACAGTCAACACTCAAAGTCATTTCAAAATACGGACATCAAATCTACGGTTTAAATTATATGATGGTCGAGTCTCCCAATGACTTCTACAATACTTATACAGAAAAACTGTACGATTTATATTTTTTTTATAACATAAATATTTACTTGCATTTGTTACCCCTTTTTGGCAATGAAAATCACAATCATGTTCTAAACTTTTGTGAGGTCTCTCATAGAAAATATATATATATATATATATATACGAGGGTCATTGCAAAAGTCATG
>JAGDQP010065036.1:0-11477 GCA_022664845.1 Lepisma saccharinum | reverse complement strand
GGCGACGACAAGTTGCGAGTTGTAAGTGGACACTTTTAGGACTACACATTGTCTCAAGAGTATGGGAAAACAACCGCCAAGTAAATATCATGATTGCCTCAATGATAATTCTACGTATTACAGAAGTACCAGACAGGTAACAGTTTGTATTTTGCCTAAGATAGGAAAAAGACCGATTAAATATTTTGAATGTTGTATTCTATGGAGTGGAAGCATGGGGTCTACAAAAGGGTGACGAGAGAAGATTGGAGACTTCGAAATGCCGACATGAAGAAGAATGGACTGGCATCAGATGGGTACGAAACTTATAAAATGGTACTGGAGAGATTATAGATGAGAAGAGCGATACTGAAGATTATTAAAAAAACATGAGAAGAAACTATACCAAGTGTAATTTCTCATGATGTCCGACCTCATTTCCAATTCCTTCCGTTTCATGAAATTTAGAGGTGTTTTGCTACAACTCGAAGTCTTCAAAAAGCGTTAGTGGTTTATATTTATGGAATTAAGAAGTAGCAGAATCCGGTTTCGAAAGTTCGTTAAAGTGGCAATGAGGAGACGATGTGTGATCATACGACAACTTCCTTCAAACAGAGCCGAAACTGGTCACGGGTCATTTGGGTCAAGTTTTGGACTGGGTCACCGGGTCTATGTTAGGGTTCCGGTCTGATCCGGTGAACCGGAAGGCAGGCAGTTTAAATTATTTTCTTATGATACACTGTTGCGTTTGAACAGTGTTTCTTTCAGGGGTAACCCAGATAGGGAGATAGGGGTTTTATCCCGAACACAAAACTTCGACGCTAAAATGTTTGTAACAATAGTAATAACATGGAATTAGTCTCAAATCCCCGGAAAGAACAAAAATACCTCCAGAGTTGTGTAAATAACCACCGACTAAGGTAGTTGTGTAGTGCCGATTCGATCATCGGGTTGTCATGCCACAATGTCAGTCTAGTAATTTGATTCAATCGGGTCATTCGGGTCAGGTTTCGGACCTGCTCACGGGGTCACCTATGTTTGGTGATCAGGTTTCAGCTCTGCCTTCAAAGAATCACCTGACAGACCAAGCCCCTAAGGTTGTACAGCCAATAGCCAATGAGTTTTGCTTTGTTTGACAACCTGTAACCTGAAGCTGCTGTAAAGACAATATACGAGTGATTCTCAAACGGGGTACGGCGATGACTAGCAAGAATGGAAAGAATTAGTTGCTAGTCTACTGGTTTGACGTCAGCACACGGACAGAAATTCTCCTTATGTGACCAGCATTGTCTTGCGTGGGAAGTGGAGGCTACTAGCGCACTTAGCGGAGGACCAATGAGTAGTTAATTTTTTGAGGATACTACTTTCAATGTTTTCACTCTCTGGGGTGTCACGATAGAAGAAAAGGTTGTGAAACTTCCATATACTTTGTAACATTTCTTGATTTAAAAGGTCTCGAAATATTTAAAGCTGAGTTCATTTCTCTTGCGTTTACTAACTAACATTTTAGCCGGCCGGGTAGCCATGCGGTCTGAGGCGTTAGGCCAACGGCTCGAAGATCCCGGGTTCGAGTTCCAGCAGGGGCATGGATGTGGATTTTAACTGGCTGTAAATGGGCGAATCGTGACGGGCCGAAGTCAAAAAGTTACTAGACTGGCCCATATAAAATAAAGTTTACCAAAGTTTTTACTTACATTTTAGTTAGAGGTGTGCGGGTACCTAAAATTCGGGAAAAGAACTGGGAAATAAAATTCCGTCTTCGTCTTACTTTCGGCAAGTTTGGTACCGATTTTTGGAAATTTCCGAAACGTCAGGAAGTCTCGAAAGTCGGGAATTCCCGAAAACTCGGAAAGTTTCAGGAGTCGGAAATTTCCGAAACATCGGGAAGTCTCGAGATTCGGGAATTCACGAAACCCCGGGAAGTTTCGAGAGTCAAAAATTTCCCAAACTTCGGGAAGTCTCAACCATTCGGGAATTTTTGATTCCTTGGAAATTCCAGACAATTTCCGGTCCCGGAAATTTCTCGAGTTTCGGGAAAAAATTCCTTTTCGTCCCTTCTTCTCGCACATAGTGTTCTGCTTTTAACGAAAAATTTCAGCTTCCAAGTGAAGAAACTCAGTAAAAGTAAGGCTAAAGAAATTCATCGCACAGCTTTCTTCACTGAGATAAACAGGATATGACGACAAAGAGGTAAACGTTGCTTACCGTAAGGATTTCTCTCCTTCATTTTTTTTGCGTTTTGCCAGTCAAGTGTGAATAGAAGTAAACAATATAAACAAACGGATATAGTATTTCCTTTATTCTACCAAAAAGTGTCATTTGTTGAAACGGAAAAATATTCATGGAAGTACTCATCGACACAGATTTCTCGGCGACTGTACACTCTGGTTAATAGAAAAAGTGGCGGTTGGGAAGAAGACTGCAAAGTTGCACATTGTTGCCATATCTAGACAATATTTAAAGCAGATGTAGCAATTACGATTTCACTTCTTATGGTTCTCATATAAATTGATTCTGTACTGCCACAATGAATGATTTTTGAATTTATAGAAAAGGTGGGTCCTTACAAACACTTGATTTTGGCCTCACAATAAACTGAATATCAAAAGGCGTTGCTAGAGATCTTCTAAATATGTCAAAATGTACCCGTAATTTCTAAAACTAATGTTTTGTCTGATTTTATGTGTGTATTTGTTTTCATAAGAATAAGAATTCATAAGAATTTCTGACTTACAGCCTGCCTGACTTTTCCTTCGAATAGTCGTGGGCGACCCCACAGCGTATATCACAACAAAAGGGAAGAATGTTGCAACAATGCTCTGCCATTAGAATCCCAACTTCTTTATTTTCTCCAGAGTATACTGTGTCACTCCCTGCTCACACAAAAACATAAAAGTTCAAATTTTAATACCAGCGTATACAAACGTATACGGAGAGGCATATTTTTGGGGGAGGTTCTGCATACACATTTGATATCAAGTGTATCATTATAACACTTATTTTCCTTTACTGAAGTATATTTATTACTTCGTAGTGATGTATTTGAAGAAGAAAATGTTGCAACAACACGCTTGATATAAAAGTTTGTATGCCAAGTTTTGAAAAAAATCATGTCACTCCCTGCTCACACAAAAACATAAAAGTTCAAATTTTAATACCAACGTTCCAACATTTTCCAGTTTAACTATAATTTACACTCTAGTTAGCCTATTCCAGAGGTGGATTTTGGCCTTGGCCTGGCCTCGCCGAGCCAGGTCAAATGTTTCCAAACGCCTAGCAGGACCAAACAAAAATCCTGTAATGACCCGTTATATTGTCCCAAAAATGTACCCCTTTCAAGCAGTGGGCAAGGCCAAAAGATGAAACTGAAATCTAGCTGTGCCTATTACATACTCGAATATATTGTTCAATAGCGATCGCTATAAAATTCGTAGATAAGATAAAATGAATGGTATGGGCGGTAACAGCACTATGGCTTACGCCCTTCCCGTCTACAAAAATTCGTGTGCAAATTCAAGAAATTGCTAGATTTCGTTTTAAAAAATGTATATAAATCTTAAACACTGACTCAAAGCTAAAGAATTGTGCTCACAAATAACTACATACTATTTGTTGTGTCCGCATTGTATTCCTTCCGTTTCTGAATGAAAATAGTAGGAGAAATCTGAAGAAGACACTGATTCAGTGCCTAAAGATTACGAAGAGCTGTTTTTGTGACTACAATTTTTTAGCCATGACTTGGTGATTAAAATTTATAGACTATGGAGGCAAGTCATGAAAGAATACACGTAAAGTAATAGTCTCATGAAATGCAAATTTACAAACAAACAAAAAAAAAAAACACTTTTTTTGAAAACTACAAATCTTTGACTACATTTTGACGTGTTAAGAAATTCATTAACAGTCTTTTCGATTTGCAGAATGTTGTTGGGACAAATTCAAACGTTTTAGGTGCCCATCGTCTTCTCATTGACAGTTTACTACGAATCGGAATGTATAGCCAGCGACAAAATTTCTTTTCCTTTGATAACATTTCTTTCTCTTTGATAAAAATTTATTTCCATTTAGTAAAATTTCTTTCCCTTTGATAAAATTTCTTTCCCTTTGATAAAATTTCTTTCCATTTAGAAAAATCATTCCCTTTGATAAAATTTCTTCTGAGAGTTACTTTCGAATGGATGACCGATTCGTGTTCTGTTTTCTGTAACTTAAAAACAATTACGTTCTCTTTAATTTTCTGAAAACTATACTCAAATTACTCTATCAAATTCAGTTTTTTTTTTTTTTGCAAAAGAAATGTTACCAAAGGGAAAAGATTTTTGTCGTAGACTGTACATAATAAAATTGTATGGAGTTGTCACAGAACGACATAGTTTTAGTATTTTTCCCAGCACCACACATAACTGTAGTACGAATTCACTAAATCCAGATTTTGAAATCAGATCTTGCGGATTAAGCATTGTATATTTCAAAACTATTCGTACAAATGGAAAGGTATCCTTGGGTAAACTTTGGTAGACTGTATTTATGGGACATTTTGGTAACTAACGACTTCGGCCTGCTCCATTGTGTAAGCTTTTAACCTTCTGAAATCCATAAACTTCCATGCCCCAGCCGGTATTCGAACCCAGAACATCGCAAATGCTGGCCTAACACCTCAGACCACACAACCACAGGAGCTGAGAGCTGTCTTTGAGGTTGTAACAAAACGTGTTCCATGTTCCAAAACTACCCCGGTGTCAAAACGAGCAACTCCAAAATTGCCTGCTTATTTGCATCGAATTTATGAAAGGGATGTGAATGTGTCCCATCTACAAAATCAACAGAGCTGCATCTCGACAACAATAGACAGAGCTTCCTTTGTTACCATATCCCTCTATAAAGGCGAAATTTGTATAAAGTTGAAGCTGTCCCATTTTTACACTGGGGTGTTCAATTGAAACCCGAGATCCTGTGACTTGTGAACTGAAATTTTTTGAGTTCTGTTTAATCTCTGTAGGCTTCTAAGGACGGGACCTATAATATGTACAGGGTGTCCGAAAAAGATTGTGCCCTTTTCTCTATGTTTTTCTACGTGCCCAGTGTGTGGAAAGAAGTGTCAGTGACAAGAATTGCTATTAGATACTCCAAGTTTTGATAGAATAACCCGCCGTTCCCAAAACTACAATTTTTTCAAGATGGCGCCTACCCAACAACATGGTCCTAATGATGAAGCGTTGTTGAGATTGGAGTGCCTTATTTCAGTATTGACAGAAAATGCCATTTCACACTTAGCTACTTGTACATAATGAATAATAAAGAGTGCCTGCTTCTTTCCAGTTGACAATTTAGCGTATTGGTAGAATGTCGGGAAGCTAATGCGAAGGACCCGGGATCGAATCCTGGTGTGGTCTTGTTTATATTTTTTTCTTTGCGAAAAATAAGTTTTCTGTTATATATATATATATTAGGAAATTTAATAAAATTAGTGACCAATCGCACGCAGAGGATAACCACCGGCGTTACAGACCGATAGGTCCTGAGCCTGCCCCAATGCCATCTGTTCGCGCTTGGTGGAACTGCTGCCACCTCGGTGACGGCAGTGCGGTCAGTGCTGCGCGTCACCTAGCCACGAACAGACGTACTAGGGGTTTTCTAGACCGAGTGGCCGTCACATCTTTATTCACGTGACTCCCCAGTTTTCCTCACGACGCCGGGTGGGACTCCAGCCGGGAATGATACCTTACTTTTGTATATAAAGGATTCTAATATCACATCAGCGGGCCCGGGAACATTTTTTGAAAAGGGTACATTCTTTTTCGGACACCTTGTATTTGGTAAAGTGGGCTCAGAACCACTTCGTCATTGGCTATTGGCAAACAGAAAACCTAGGCGTAACGAATATACAGACCAAATAGACTGCAGTAGTTACTCAGGAGCGAATCTAAAGTAAACCAATTTCAGGAAAATAATTACTGCAGTTTGTAAATAGAACGAGATGTTGTAATTCATAAGTTACTAAATTACTACTGAACGATGGACAAAAGGTTTTTATAGTAGCTGATATAAATTAAACAGATCCATTTTCCTGAAAGTTATGCAACCTTGCATGACTTCGAAGTAGTACTGGTGGAATAGTTTCCAGCAATATCATTCGAACGGTATTGGAAATAAATGTTGGCAGTTGTGAAAACAATAATCACGATTATAATTATCTTCACACCTATTAAATTTCCATTTTTACCACATAATTCATGTCAGGGAATTTTCTCATTTTACGTACGAGGAAATATAATTTCATCAAGTTATAGGTGCAGAAAATATAAAGTCAAATTAATTTTGTTATGAAGATATTCAACTTAAAATTTTTCCTCTGGTTTTCTCTTGATGTCAGCAGGTAAAGCTTGGCTTAACAGTATATTTATCTATATAATCTGTCTAATGAGACATGAATGATCCACCTTATTGAGTACAAAGTTTTGGCTCTTTCATTGGTTCAGGCATATTCTTTTAATAAAAATATTAACATAAAAGTGTACCGGATATCACCACCAAGGACCTAATTGGACACAATTTTATGAACAGAGACAAATCCATTCTACAAGAAGTAGGCGTGAACATAAACCGAGCTTGGCAAAGAAGTAAAACCAAGTTATTACTGGCGGTTCGTGCGTAGGTGCCCTTTATTGGAAAAGATTTCGTTTCACAGTCTCCTGAATAATAAATCTTAAACATAATACGTGATATGATTTATTCTCCTTCGTTTTTACTTACTTCTTCGTGGTCGTAAAAAAATAATTTATTACGTTTGCCAATCTCTCCGCGCTCACAAGTGCGGCGTTACAAGACGGAAGACCAACAACGCTTGTTACAAATCCTGGTTCTTTTATCAACCTTAGATGCAAGTGTTCCTTTTATACACTCAGTTCACATAATTATTGGCATGCTATCTCGATCTTTTACTAGTAAGCAAGCTCGTTCCTATATTCATTCAACGCAATCTTAGTCTTCATTGATAATATTTTTCTTGCTTATGAAAAGATTAGAACACTTTAACATTACATTGTTCTCGCTTTAAGTCGATTATTCAAGTTTGAATGCAAGTACACAGAAAACTTTCACGACCAGTAGTCTCTTTGGCACACTCAGATTCAAAGAAAACACCGATGGAAAAATTGTTACAAAAAGACGCACAGTTAACAACACTGCTTGTTCATATTGATACTTCCTTCAGTATTGTCAGATTCAACATTTTTTTCCATCCGCTATTATATATCAAACTGAATGTATCTCAATCGTAGGTACCATTAACTTTGGATTAATTGCAAGATAATTTCCGCGTGGTATCCAGAATATAGATGGCCATTTTAAAAAAAAATCCGAAAAATCCTTTGCCAATTTTCAGTTTTTCTTTTATTTAAACATTTTCCATTTTCCAAAAGTGAAATCCCTTTTCTTTTTTTTCTTTTTTCAAAAAGGTAGTTTTCCCTTTACCGAAAGTGAAAATCTTTTTTAATAATTTTTTTCGGAAAATTTTTCAGAATTGTTTGTCAGTTTATTTCTAAAAAAATCATTTATGTCGATTTCTTGGAAAAGGTTGGCCACAGTAGAATGAAGACACAATGGTGTCAAACTCTCCCTCGCTTACTAGAGCGTTGCTTTCGTTGGGATCAGCTGTTGCAGCGCGCGTTTTTTGGCTTGGGGACGCTGATTTTCTCTTGCAGCTGTCCTCTGATTGGCTAGCGCCTTTTTAAAAAAAGTTCGAAACAAAACTTCACTCAAGTTAATAAATAGTCTACTGTTAGCCATGGCAACGTCAACTGTATGGGAGAAGATTGCAGTCCCCGAATTTGAATATGCTTGTAATGCTTAGGCATTACTCGTTTCGAATTTATTATTTGAAAATGCTTACAATCTATTTATGCAGTTCTCAACATTAAATGTTGCTCGTTGTTAAAATAAAATTGCGCGTTCTTATTGCTTAACAAATATTGAATATATTTATAATTTAAGAAATAATTTAAATTATTTCGACTTAATAATGGTGGCTTCGAGGCTTCTATTGCCCGCAGTCCTAGTCCTGTAAATTTTTAATTTATTTTAATCAGAATATGTAATATTCTGATTAAATTTACTATATTATGGCAACTTGTAATGTATTAATTTGTTCAGAATACTTTGTTTTCTTTATCATTTTCTTGTTCAAGAGAAAAATTCATGAACTTTGCATTGCAAAGTGATCGTACAAAGGCTTTTGATTTTTACATTTGTTTGTGAGTTTGTGGAACATCACATAACAGAAGAAATGGAGCCTGAAATAAATAGGAAGGAACAGGGGAAAGTGGATTTACATGGTAAAATTCTAGGCATGAGAGATGACTGTAGTTGTGGAAATGAAATGATTAGTTGAAAGTGTTTGGAAAACATCTTGAAGTCGTTTAATGTTGGGCGGCATTGGAGATGTAAAAGTTGTGATATGAATATTCAACAAAATTAAAATTGTATATGAGGACAAATAGGGAATGAAGGTTATGCGAAACACGTTTTAATGAATACAAGATCACTTCAACTGTTATATTCTCGACCTAGGGTACGAAGTGAGGTGGTGTGGTCAATCCGACGCTCGACCGCCTTTAGCTTCCCAAAGTGCCCAGCAATACCAAGGACACTCTGGTACTCAATTTGATAGGAGGCTGAGTGCACCTCAGAGTGCTAGGCATGGGGACACTGTGGAAAAAGTCACCAGCGTGTTGGCCGGGATTTAACCGAAGTTGATAGATATAAAAGTCATGTATACAAAATATTTCATGTTAATATACTGCAAGATAAACGTGAGGGACATTTCTTCCATTTCCGACAAAATCTACATTCTGTACTTGTTCGGTTTTGCTATCAAATCTTTTAATTGGAAACTTCTGGTTTTAATTTACAAGATTGTAATACTTCGCTTTACCTAATGGTTAATTAATAATTCATGGTTCATTTACTATCATTATTCTTTCGAAGTTGCTTGTTTAACATTGGAGAAGAGCAATTTCTGCAGCGGGCAACCCTTACCACAATGTCCTTCAATGAAAACCCACAACCTTCGCCTCCAAAAGGCTAAGTATTAATTTCAGGCAGACTCCGAGTAGGCAACAGTCCAAGCACGCGGAGGTTTCTCTGATTGAAGAAGATGCATCGCTTCATCGCTGCAGTGGAAGTACATGACAAGGAACGTGGGTTGGCAGACAAGTTGCTTCAATCAAGGGGAAGAGAAAGTTTGTTGAAAACTGGCCACCACTTGGGAAGGAGATCGTTTTAATCCGAAATAGATTTCGTAAAACACAGTGACTTACATAAACATATATCTCCTCCATAATGAACAGCAATTCATCGTATACACACAGAAAGCATACAAACTATGTACGTAAATAAAAGACAAGCTAACTCTCAAAATCAAGAAGTCCTCGACAGGAAATCAAAAGCCGACCATCCTCTGTAAGATTTCTCCTTTGTTTTATCCCAAAATAAGCAATTACCCACTGTTAAAAACGTTTTCTTAAAATTGAAAATAAAGTTATTATCTGTGCACCGAGAAACAATTTTCTTAGAAATGAGATATCAGCATTCTCATTTAATTCAAAATGAGAGTATACAAGATCACGGATGGCAAAAGTCAAGGTCTAAAGGGTAGCGTCCGTTGGTCAGTAGTCTTCCTGGAAAAGGGTCAAGGCGTTATCTACATTAGGAACGATCATAATATCCAGATATCGGATATCCGGATGACATATTACCCGGTACCTGTTTTAGAAAAGACAGATAATGCCGTTCACGGATGTTCGGATAACGAATAAATTCCGGATGGTTGATATTTAGTTAACATATAATATCCGGAGGTTAGGTACATGTATGAAGTCCGCCTGATGGATATCCCGATTTTTATCCGGATTTCGCCATCAGTGTCGTTATTGTCCTCTAGAACAGAAACTGAGAGGACCCTGGAAAATCTCAGTAAGAATGGCCAGCAGGAGCAGAAGAACTAGTGTGCCTTCCCAGTACTCATCCAAAGTCCGTGATCACAACAACTAGACCTTTATCTTCTAAGAGCCACCCGGCTTCGTAGTCTAGTGGTTACGGTCGTTTACTTTGGATAAGTACTGGTAAGACGACACAAATTAGAGTCCCGGTCACGCTGCCATCTTGGGTTAGGTTTCTTTTAGGTTTTCTCTGTCGCAACAAGAATAATACCTTCAATAGAGGCCCTGGGCACTATCTTCCACATTCCTTATCCTATGATGATGGAGAAAGTCAGACGCAACAGCCTGTACCTTAAGTGTTGTAAAGGCTAGAAATGTAAAGGTATTTCTCCTAGATTCCACCCTGGCATTCATATAATGGGTCTAAGGAAAAACACTGGAACACTCTTAATTAGAATGGCTGGTGCAAGAAAGGTTTGAACCTTCAGCACAAGACCGCATGGGGGATAAGGTATAATCGTGGCATTCACAAGTTCAATAAAGACGCTAGTGGTTGAAGAAATACACGTAAAATTCAGAGGTTCAACAAAGAAGACTAGCGGTTGAAGTAAAGCTTTGTTTATTTGGCAGTTTGTTAACTGGCGAAGATAAGGGACTACCATAATGTTAAGAATGAACTTGGTGCTCATAGCGCCCTGGAACGATTTTCAGTATTATACGGTATAGACGTGTTGAGTTATATAATGTTCACTTTCATTTAACTTTTACCAGAGGTCGAGGACAACAATGAATCTAACATCCTTGAACTTCTGAAGCAAGGACTGCATGCATAGACCCATGATTGCTTCAATGACTAGTTTTCCCAAATACGGTGAAAGGGATTTACCTGTATTACTATCTATCTGTCTATCTGTCTTCTTTTCTTAAAACACGCTTGTTCAGAAATCAGATAATACGAGCAACGCAAAAAGTACTGTCTATTGTATTTACGTAGTGTGTCATAGTTGCAATGTCAGATCTAAATGGTGATACCAAATTTATTTTGGATCTTACAACTTTCAGCAAGGAGCGAAGGGAATTGGTTATATATACTGGCGTATCTCTTCCTATCTTTTACTTTTTGAGGTTCAGCAAAATCAAGACGATGCAAAAGAGTCCTGTAATCCATCTTTCGTGGGCAAATAGAGTGGTGAGAAGAGGTCGCTTTGGAGGCAGTTGGCATCGCATGTTCGTCTGTTGCCTGTGAACTTGTGCTCTTCTCAGATTCAAACCCAAACCTGGTTGGAGTCCAAGTTAATAGCAGACCCGGCCTTAGAAGCTACGTACTTGACTAAGACAAAAATCAAAATTAAATTAATCAAGTAGTCTCGCCCTGAGGAGTTACGTGTTTGATTAAAGCGAAATTGAAAATTCAATCAATTAAGTACTCTCTAACCGAGAAGTTACGTGCTTGATGAGAACAAAAATTAAAATTCAATCAATCAATTAGCCTCGACCTGAGAAGGTATGTACTTGATTAGAACGGAATTCAAAATTCAATCAATGAAGTATTTTCGACGT
>JAGDQP010065035.1:0-11477 GCA_022664845.1 Lepisma saccharinum | reverse complement strand
CGCCTGAGTCCAGGTGATCTAGGTTATTTTTTTACCTGATCTGGTGACGTCACAGCGTCATGCTCAGCGGTATACCTGAGCATGATTAAAATAGATTCAGAGCTATAATCAAGAACTCAAATCCTTATTGCACACTATTATTAAGCTAATTTGTTTTTAAAAAAACTTCCGTAATGGAACCAAACTGTTCCAAATGATAAAAAGTGAATGTGAACATTGCAGTAATTTAAGTAAATGGTCTTAAATAAAATCTGGATTAGACTCCACAAAAGCACAGTATTTGGCTTTGGCAACCTGCAAAATACGGGTTCAATTTAACATTGATTTTCACATATTTCTAGGAATATCATAGTTTCATCCAGTTCTTTCGAAAAATGACTCAGTAGCCCCTTCAACATATTGCATGGCATTGCAAAAGTATTTAAGTGAAGGCCTTGTGAATTATTTTGTCTTCAGAAAGAAAGGTTACTGAAATTTCTATAAGAACGTTACTACGTAGGTTATTACAATAATCTTGATTTCTAAAAGAAAAATACTTCGTGAAACTTTCAGTTATTTACCTTTATAATGCCACGTATTACATGAAAGGAGTTACTGAGCCGTGATTGCAAAGAACGTGACGAAACTATATTATTTCTTGAATTAAATGCATGTTATGTTGGATGCCATAGCCAAGTACTGCTGCCTCTTAATATCTACACGCAAGGAGATTTCCTGAATCTTTCTCCGTGAATAATTCAGGTACACGAGCAGAAGCATGTTTTCAAAAACATTAGTATAAAGAGGAATTTAGCTTCTTAGACGCCCATGACAAAAATGGAAATGTTTAAAGCTTAGGTGTAGGGCCTGAAAGTGTAAGTTTGGTAGGAGCTTTTGCATAAGGTTGATTCCATAGCAAGTGATACAATGGCATTTACCGCACTATTTGCTATCGTTTTCATTTTCAGTATGTTGAAACAACTATGGGAGAATATCTTAAATCTCGAATTTTGTTTTTCTATTTAATCCCGTTTTTAAGTTATGACGGATCGAAGTTTCGAAAAAAAAATGACAATTCGAGCGCCACCGGACAACATTAAACCTTAATATCTCAGCTAAGAACTGAATAGTTTAGTATGATAAAATTAAGGTAAAATTTTGAAAATCGATATCCCAAACCCACCCCCCAAAAAAATGTATTGATTTGTACATATTTCGAAAAGCTCTGTGCAAAGTTTCAACTCTTGGGATCTCAATGGGATCACAGTTTTCAAAATTATATTGTGCATGAATGAACGCTTTCTCTCTCTGGTTTGAAATTTTGAAAATCGATATCTCAAAAATTATAGGATTAATTTGTTGTTGTTTTTGATTTATCCATTATCCATATTTCTAAAAGCTCTGTGCAAAGTTTCAACTTGGAATCTTAACGGGAACGTTCAAAATTATTTTGTGCATATAAGCTCTTCTTTTTTTTTTTTTTTTTTTTTTTTTAAGTGTCTGGGGAGGGTAAAACGGTGTTATGCTAGTCGGTTCAACAAGAATAAAAAGGGCTTCAACGTGTAATATGAGTTAGTTTAGTGATTCACAGGTAAATAAATGAAATTTCCATACATGTTACAGCATGAATGTATATGTGTGTGTACGCGCGCATAATCACGGAACTAACGTTACTCAATCACCGTGTGATCGCTTAGCCTTGTACGTACTTGATGAGAGATAAGAAACCTTTCCAAAAAGTTGGCTGGCAGTTGCCGTATTAACGTGAGCAGTAGAGCGTAGGATCGCTGGCTAGGAGGTCGGGTTCGAATTCCGCCCAGACCACTTTTTTTTATCTTTTTCTCAAACAAAATGTCTTTTTTTCTGTTATTTACAACAGCATTTAGCATAGAAACGGTTCTCTCGTGAAACCAATGCAATAACATTTATTCTTTCACACTGCATCATTGCGGAAGATCCCTCAACCGAAATTCTCTCCGACTGTAGTGGAGTGCCTGAGGAACATTCTATATACACAGAGAATTGGCCATGAAGTCGTGATTTAATGAACAGCATACTCAACCAGCAACTGGGAGATCTGGGTTCGAGTCCTGGTCAAGGGGGTTGTCAATTTTTCTGTGTTAATTTATAAAATTTATGTTACCATAAAAGAGAACTTTAGTATTTATCCGGAATGGCACTTCTATGCAACAACTTCTACTTCTGTGATATTTATATAATAGTATTTTTATTCTGATTTATTTTCAAAATTTAACAAGATTTTTTATCCGCAGTTAATTCAAAATGGCAGTTTCCAATCGTCAACAAGAAAACACCGATGAACTTCTACGAATCTTGATTAATTCTCCCAATTTCCTATTATCAATGGAAAACCACTGGAGTATATAGTGTATCAATATCAACACTTTTGACTGCTGAAGCCCCTTTTATTCTTGTTGACCTGACTAGCATAACACAAATTTATCCTCACCAGAGACGAAAAAAGCGTTCATCCACGCCCAATATAATTTTGAAAAGTGTTCCCATTGAGATCCCAAGTTGAAACTTCGCACAGAGCTTTTAGAAATATGGACAAATCAATACTATTTTTTGGAGAAAAAAAAATCACATTATATTTGAGATATAGACTTTCAAAATGTTAAAATTTGTACCTTTGTAAAAAAAAAAAAAAGGTGACATATCAAATTAAACTGTACTCATTTCTGAAGAGAACCGTGCTTTTACTTTTGCAGTATCTCAATTCTCAACGGAGATATTAAGGTTTATACATTATCCGATGACGCAGAATCTTTTTTTTTTTAATTATTTATTTTAATTTTGGATCCCCATAACTCAAACACGGGATGTGATAAATATCTACGATTTTATACTTGAGCTAAGTTTTGACCACTAAATAAGTGTACGAAATTTTAACAGAATTCGATTTTTTCCTAAAATATTGGATAATTTGATATGGAATGACCCATAAGCAGTGTGACGAAGCTACAGATTCGCCTACGGGACTCAGTTTATTTCAGTTGGTCCAGGTGAATCGGTGAGCAAATACGTGCATGCACTGTAAATTTCAAGAAGCGCATAGAAAGAATATTGCCACCGCTTCGTCAGTTTCAAAAGAACTCGTGACAAATTCTTTGTGGGTAAAATACGAGACAAGCCCGAAGCTCGACCAGGTGACTTTCACCCCTTTAAAATAGTGAATGGAATAGACTTTTAAACTTTCCCTACTCTCTGCCCTCTCATTTGGATTCTATTTCCTTGCACGAAGAATGTAGTACATCCGTTAACACCTGTTCAGTGTATGCGGCATGAAAATGCATGTTTTATTAAAAAAAAAAAAAAAGTTTAACAGACTTTATTTTCACTTAGGAGCACTGAACAAATATGCACTCCACATAGTCTGTTTTCGATAAAAGTAAAATCTTTCATTTCACATAAAAGTAATGCATAAAAAAGCGTTACCCACCCCCGTAGTCCAGGCAGTAGTGTCGTGGACTTCGAATCGGCTATGGGTAGGTACATGGATTCGAAACCCGCGGCCGATCATCCTGACAGAAGTTCTCCGGGGTTTTCTTCAGTTCCACCAGGAGAATGCCGGGATGGTACCTCACGAAACGTCCTGACTGATGATAGCTTTCCCATCCTTTACCGGCCTGACCCTAAGGTGCCAAAGGGCCATAAAATAAAATTCAAATAAACAAGCGTTTAACTTAGTAACTGCACATTTTTCGGAAAGGTGCTTTATTGACAGAAGATCTGCCCTGCAAAACCATACACATCCACTGTGTATAACTTGTTTCATGCAAAAGTAAATGCGCCTTTCAGGCAATAGGGGTGATCCTACACTACGTACTTGCGGTATTTCACAAGAACTTTCCCGTCTCTCCTTAGCGACGCAGAGTATGTGCAACGTACCGGTAAACACACTACATTGGACCATTTAGTAACTAATGACTTCAGCCCATCTCGAATCCATAAGCTGTTAAGATTCTAAAATCCACAAACATGAACCCTGCTGCTAACGACGTGTTTACATAAGTCTATCATTTAAATTATTTAAAAGAAAAAAAAGTGGTAGTTACAAAACGGATTCAAGCTGTATTCTGTCGAAAACCTCAATTTACAGACACTGAAGCACATTTTTTTTTAAAGTTCTTCTTACTTGAGTATAGGTGCTGTACAAACATGTAACTTTAAAAAAGTTCAGATACAAGACCCCTATGAGGAAAAAAAAAATGGCGATTTTGAGCTGTAGCAGGCCACAAACAAACATGTTACCCTGTTTTGGCTCTTAAAACAGGATTTTGCCTGTCCTTTAGTTCACACAAGTTAAAAACAGGGCTAAATCAGGCTCAGGCTCCCATTTCTTCCATGTCAGCACGTGAACTGAATGGAACATAAAAGGAACATGACAGAAAATTAAAATTGACAATTTTAAAACAGGCCGGATTCAGAAGCCATGTTGATACAGACCTGTAACAGCACATGAACTTGTCCTGGGATGTTGAAGTGAATTTTGTCTGTAATTTGTAACTGTAACATGCTAGACAACACAGCTGTAAAATACCGGTGACAACTTGAGATACAGGGACAGAGGTATCTTCCTGTCAGCTGCATGTTTTATTTCTGAGTCCATGCCTGTGGCTTTGCTATCACTATCACATGACAAGGTTTGCGTTCCACCACAATATACAGTAACACGCATGTTTCATCACCATCATCCCATGAATTTATGGTTCTCCTCAGAGGCCACAGATGTTAATTGTCTGTGCAGTACTGCAGTAACCTTCCTACTGAACACGATATAAACATGCATGTTCAGTGTCTGTTCCAACATGATGTACACAAGTGTATTCCCCTTGTCAATTGTATGTTTTATTTCCTGACGCATGCCTCGGGCTTTGCTGTCACTATCACAAGCACATGAAAGTGTCTGCTTTCCTGTACAATGTACTGAAACTGGCATGTTTCAGCACCATCATCACATGAATGGTTGTTTACCCTGTAACCTCATAGCCCACAGGGTTTTTACCTTGCCTTCGTGCGCTACCATGTTCTTCAATGGTAACCACTGTAGTAACTATCCTGCTGAACGCCAGAAAAACATGCATTTGTTGGCCTTGTGAAAACTTGATGAACAGGGAAAAAGGTATCCTCCTGTCACGTTCATGTTCTATTTCCATTGTCTTGTCTGTGGCTTTGCTGTCCCTATTACAGACACATGAAAAGAGTTTACTTTCCTACAAAATGTACTGTAACAGGCATGTTAAAGCATCGCCATCGCAAGAATATTTGATTACCCCGTCATCTCATATGTCTAGGATCGTAAGAAAATAACACTTTGAAATTGAATTTATCATCTAAAATTTACGATGTAGCATTTTGTAGCACTACATTGTGCAACATATAAAACTTTGTAGCAACGGAAAATTTAGATACTGCATTCTCCAATCCTACACACACACAAACATACATATTATATATATATGTGTGTGTGTGTGTATGTTAATTCATTATTATTATTACGATTAATCCGAATTGAACCTATCTACAAGATGGGACAAAAATAAAAGTTACTATGGTTTTCGTATTCAGGAAGTTTTTTTTTCTTGAGCCTCAATCAAAAAGAAATAAAAACTACTCTTATATTCACACCCTCCTACAAAATGTACAATCTGTCTTCTTAAATCATAATACATTATAAATGTCACTCAAAGTTTTCTAATGCTACTGCTGCTTTGGCACTGCCTTATTCATTACACTTTAATGAAGTTCGTTATGCATTATGGGTCAAAAAGATGAAACGTTAAAAAAAATATATATATATTCTTATTTATTGTTTACGATTTCTTGTGATTCTACAGCTATAATATCAGGAAGATAATGAACAGGCCAAGTTCTTGGAATGGGAAGTCATTGTAAACAGGCCAGCAACATTCATGTACCTTCGACTCATACTTTGTATATGAAGGCACACCGCGTGTCCTGTTGCCCAACATTTCCCATCACTGTGCAACCTCTGTTAGGAGTTCCTGTAGAGCACATACCAAAGGATGTTACTGTTAGCCTCACGCAGGATACTGATATGAACATACAACAGATATCTGTCTGTAAATGACCTATTTGCATGTGACTATAAAAGGCCATGTACAGAAGATCTTGCTGCATGGCTTTCACATCAGCCTACATGACCCAGTCCTCAGGTCATCTGTTTCCTCTAACGAGCCTGTGGCTAAACTCTCAACCTGATCCTAGTTGTGTCATGGCTCGTACAGTTAGGACATTATGCAATCCTGACTTTTTACAATGACACCTTACTTTGAGAAAGGTTACTTATGCAAGATGTTAGAATTGCACAATACACAATTCTTCAACACCTTTTCATCAGAGAAAATGACTGCAAACTGAAGAAACATACAGACTGCATGTTCCTTGTATGCTCCCATTTTACAAACATGTTTCATAACTGTTATGGTGCAGCATACATGGCACATGCAGCCTGTATGCTGTGTGCTACCTATCTGCTATGTTCAGCCTGCATGTATGCTATGTTGCCTGTCAAGAAAAAGGTTGATGTAAAGTTATATTCCTGTGTCAGGACTTAAAACTTTCGTTCAACTAGCCTGGGACATCTCTGTTGTTCTATGGCCCTCAGCCTGTGACAGCATGTGGACCATGAATCCCACAAGGATTTCACTGACATGTAAGCCACTCTGTAAAAGCCATTTTCATGACATTTACGCGCCTGTCACCTGCCCGTAGCAGGCTAAAACATTGCCAATCCAGGTTCGCTACAGGGAGCCTGTTTTTCCTTGTCATGTCGCCCTGTTTTCTCTGACTGGGTTTGTTCAAGCAATCCTACGTAGCCTGTTACATATACTTGTACATGAGGGATTTTTCTCCTCTGAGAGGTTGCCATTAAATCCAACATTAGCATGTGGAACTACTCAACTGAATTATTTCCTGTGATGGAGGACGAAGGACATTTTATACCGAAATTGACTAATTTTTAAGGTCTTTAGGCAACTTTGGATGATGATGGGATGAAGAAACTGCGAGGAAATGGGATAACCCCAAGAAAACCCACACACACGGCGTTTGTCCACCACAGCCCACATGGCACAAGCAGGAATCGAACCCACGACACCAAGCGCCAGAGGTGAGCGCTCTACCACTGAGCCACCGTGGCCTCGACATTTTATATGGATTTGAATGCCTGGCCTTGGGTCCATTAGAAGTTTAATTGGTTCCTTGTTAACCCTAAAGAACTAGAAGGGAAAGGGTCACATTCGTTCGCGCTTTTCTCTTGTTTCGTAATAACAAAGTCTGATTTCAAAACTTTTCGTATTTTCCTTTAATGAACTGCATCTACAGGTTTTTATTACCAACTACATCTCACCACAGTTTCAGAAAACACAAAAAATTGTTTTCATGCGCAGGCAAGGTTTTCACTATGAAATCTACAAAGTAACAACAATGTAAAGAAATAACGAAAAAAATCTTACCTCACCCCCTCTAAAAAAATATTGTAACCTTTATATCTTCCAATTTCTAGGGTAAGTTCCTAAAGATTCTTAGTATAAAAAATCCGTGCCAATGTTTGAAAGGTATTTCACTCACCATCCAAAGTCCACGTAACCTCACACTACAGGGGGGGAAAAAAAACCTTACCAAACTCTGGGGCCCGTAAACATAGTACTAAAGTGCTCTGTTAAAGGAACCATACTCACCCAGTCCCCGTAGTACACTCATTAACGTCGCAGATGGATCGGAAAGTGGGGAAGGGGGGGGGGGGTTGACTATCCGGACTGTGGCTCAAATCAGTTTCATCACGCGAATGCCGGGATACCTTAACCAAGAACCCCGTCTACCACTCTCACCCAAGACCGGCTGCAGGGGGATATTAAATCTAAGATCAGTGTTTTTCAACTTTTTAATATTCACGGACCGGCAAACTATAGAGAAAAACTTTCAAGGACCGGGAAGATGCCAGTAAGTTAGAGGTTTATTTGACGTTCAAAAGGTGTGAACACATCTTCAGATTCAAATTGTCTTAGAAAGGAAATGTAAACTTTAATCTCAATTTCGAACTGTTGAAATCTACAAAATAAAGGTTTAAATAACTAAAATGTATAAATTTGCCAAGGACCAGTATAACAGTTTCGCGGACCGGTGGATGAAAACCACTGACGCCAAAAGTTGCCAGTTCAGTACAAAAAAAAAAAAATTGAAAAGAAAAAATGCTAAAAGGAGGCACTCATAAATCACCCGTATCAATCAAGAATTTTCACTACGTGGCAATTCTTACCAAGCTAGACGCCCACACATCTTGTTCCAAGTCCTGTCAACTTCTGCAAGTCACCAGGAGAACTCTGAAAATAGAAATAAAATGCTCGTGATAACATTTCTCAATTCTCAAGTCACTCCTTATAAAATTAAAAAAAAAAAAAAAATTTCTTGCCAGACAGGCACTAAATTCGGTTATCTATGCACATGGAAAATGATCATCACTTTTTTTTCGTTTAACTTACCAATTAAGGGCGGTATGCATAAACCACTTCCCGACGACTTTATAGAACATTCAATCACATTTCGGTAAGTTCAATGTATGAGACGCTTGTAGGCGTTGTAGACTCCGCAAAATTATGCTGCTGGAGCTTCCGGTTTGTAAGTTGAAGTTATCGATATCAGCCATGGCGGAGCGTCATGGCTTCACGTCAAAATGTTGCTGCATTGTTACGAACACTATGAAGAAACTAGTATCAAGCACAAAATTGAAATACTACATTATACCAAGTTGTCATGCTTCCTATAGGCTTTTGCCAGGGCCAAATTCGATCGTCCTTAAATCACGCCAAGACCTTTATATAGTACATAGATTTTATGACTATAATTAAGGAGACGTACGCTATAAGATACTTTTACTAGTAAGGTACTCTTTTACTCGATGTACAGGGTGTTCGTTACACGGTGGATTATCGGTTTTATATTTGTTGTATAAAAGATGGATGGATGAACTATGCTAAACGTAACCCCTTTCCAAAAGCGTATGATTACACATTGATTGGTTGAATTGTTACTAACGTCCGAAACGAGCTGAGTATCTTCTAAGGACAGGACCTACATTTTTGGTAAAGTGGTCTCCGAAGCACTCCATTCAATGGACCTCGACGAGCTGAGCCCGAGACCACGCGCGAGGTCTTATGGTATACATACACTTCAACGGAAGTATCAATAAATGCCATACTGCGATACCGTACATTTAAGAAATGTTCATCTCCTCAAAGTCATTTAGGGATCTATGTTTGACTGAGTGACACTACAGGACGTCATTCTATTTGCTAAAAGTTTCCATGCATCAGTGACGTCGAACATATTGAGTGTTCCTACTTGACGAGGTTTTAGTGCACAGAAATTAGCGACCATCGGTAATGGTCCCAACCTTGATAGGCCACAACGTTGTAGAGGCGACTACAGAGAATTCTGTACATACCACCCTAAACCATATTATATAATTAATATAGATTTCCACTTCGCGAAAATTTAAAACCGTAGTTACTCAAAACTTCATTTTGATGCATTTATCTGTCTGGCACGGAGCTCCTCATGTGGAAAACCTACTTTAATACAATGTTATATAAAAAAACAACAACAATGAAACGATTTTGTATATAAATCTTTTAAATTTAAAACGATGATGAACGACTGCCTGGATACGTCGTTGAAAGAAAACTGAACAATATTCCGCTCGATCTTATAGATCTGTCTCATGTGCACACAGGCGGGTAAATACTACGCTACATCAAAACATGTAAAAGGTACGATAAAAGAGAACTTAGCATGTGGTGGAAGTTCAGATAGACAGTTAAGCTACGTCCGGATCATGACTAATCTCCGGACTTCGTTTTCTCTTGTGTGGTCCCTGAGTTTCATTGAGTTTATAAAATATAAAATAAGACTAACCTGACTTGTTTAGTCAATGGCAGTGAATGTTCTGATCAACGTTCGTTCTGACTGCGTATAAAGAAAAAAGTCAACAAAATTACTGAGGCGGCGAGAATCGAATAGAGTACCATTAGCACACAGATCCAACGCTCTTTTCCACTAGACCACAGAACCGGTTGAAGAATAGCGCGTCCCGAGCACTCTTTATACGTTAGTTCAAGAAACAGCTAACAGAGTGCACTCTATTCTTCATAAGAGAGTACTAACATGATTCATTCCTGTTGATCATGACACTGACGTCACTAATATGGAGCTAGAACTGCAAATTTAGTTTCCTGTGTTCTGATAAACTGCAACATTGCATCTCTTAATTAAAGTACTTTTTCCAGAGGAGGCTGTGAATGGTCACTTAATGGATTTTCAACATAGCTAATGATTCTCTGATGTTGAATACTGCCGCTGAATTGGTTGTATGTTGTACCTGAACTACCACCACAAGTTCAGTTCTTTCAACTTTACTTTGTTCCCTACATTTGATAGTCTCAAAGTACAAGCTTTACCCATTGGGTTATGTGCAACTGAGGAAGCTCAGTAGGATCAAGTGAACCAAAAATCAGCCCAATACACTATCTCTAAACACGCTCTAAAAGATGTTAGTAACGTCCAATAAAACTTACGTTAGATTAAAATCAACATGGATAGAAGTTACTGTAAGGAAAAAAAAAACGGTTCTCTCTTACGTTATATCCTATTTTGTTAGACAGTCATGAACGAACAGTAAATTACGATTCCTTCCATATCATTACCGAAACAATATTGGCACTGGCATAATGAATTCTCAGTCTTCCTTTCAACCTACCAGTGACTCTCTCTCTCACCTATGGCACTTCTACTTAAAAATAACTTGTTTCTTTCTCTGATAATCCGATGCAGCTCAACTGCATTTAGCGAAAGTTCGGGTAGCCACTGACAAATCCTTTACTGGTTACAATACCATAGAAACACATGGATGAGTCTTCTTACGTTTACCAAGTAAAATGTTAATGCACAGATTTATATAGCGGAATGAATGAATTTTATTTATGACCTTTAGGCATCTAAGACTCAGGCCGATATAATAGCGGTACGACTAAACGTAACCCGTCGACACGTCTAGAGAAACATATTAGAGATACCAAAGATTGTCCTGGCCTCCCAAAACATCTTACAGAAACTAGTTATATAGTGTTGAATCATATATTACCCATAAGGCTACAAATAACCACAAAGGACAATTTTTGAAGGTTATTTCATCTTTCCACAAAGTAACAGTGACGGTGAGTGTATCTAGGTAGGTTTGTTGTCCAAATGTAAGAATGGAGTAGTTGATATCAGACATCTACACGACAAAATCAAGGAATATTAAAATTCGTCGGTCCATATAAAAATGTTCTTAAGTCACTGCTTTTGGAAATGTGAAAACGGCTACTCAGCTAGATGCTAGCTACAGACAGGCCATCGATTATAAATCAAAACATGACAAAATAAACATGTTAAATACAATACAATCGACACAA
>JAGDQP010065034.1:0-11477 GCA_022664845.1 Lepisma saccharinum | reverse complement strand
AACTGCAATTATCCCTATCATGAGCTGCTGTTTGGTTTTCTTCAGGCTCTTGTTTTCCTCGATTGTATTTCTAACAAGATTTTCGGTATATCTTCGTACATCCTCTCTTATTTTCTTTCTTACGGTTTTATTTAGTTCTATGTACTCAATCCTCTTTATACAATTTTCCTCTTCTTTCATTTCCTTTCATTTCTTCATCAAGAGTTTAGTTTCTTCTGAGATTTTGCTCTCATTTTTCTTTGTGGTACCTGCTATTTCCTTGGCTGTTTCTCTTATTATCTCAGTCAGTATTTTATTTCTGCTATCGATGTCTTCTTCATCCTCTAACTCTTCCAAGGCGCTGAATCTGTTGCTTAGTTCTATCTCGAATATCCGTCTGTGTTTTCCAAGATTTTCCAATCTAAAACTGACGGACGGTTTTCCTCTGATAAGCTTCTTTCTCTCTAGTCTAGTATTTAGTTTCAGCTTACATCTACCATCCTATGATCACTCGAGATTTTGAAACTGTTTAGAACAGACACGTCTTGCAGAATTTTGTTATTTGATAGAACGTAGTCTATTTCGTTTTTGGTCCCATTTGGGCCTTTCCACTTCCTCTGGGGCGCCTTCTTGAAAAATGTATTGGAAATCAACAGTCTGTTGGCTTCTGAGAATTCCACTAACTTCTCTCCTCTTTTGTTTCTTTTGCCAAATCCAAAGTTTCCCACTTTCGTGTCACTGCTCTGCTTGGTTCCTACTTTCGCATTGAAGTCTCCCATTACAATTTTGTAATGCGATTTGCTACTATCCAAAATCTTCTGTATCTCGTCGTATAGGTCTTCAACTTCCTCTTCCGGGTGCGAGGTTGTTGGAGCATACACTTGTATAATTTCCATACTATATCTCTTGTTAATCTTTATTACTACCCGTGTGATTCTATCTGATATTCCTTCAATTTCTGTGATCCGTGACTTTAGGTCTTTATTAATTATAAAGCCAACGCCTGTCGCTTTTCCAGTTTCTGTTCCTTTGAAGTAGAACGTGTGCCCTGACGGTAGTTCCAACTGTTCTTCATTCTTCCTCAACACTTCTGATAGTCCAATGATGTCCCACTTAATCCTCTTAAGTTCATTCTGCAGTTGGGTTACCCGAAGGGGGTTCGCCCCTAACTTCAGTGCTTTTGAGAGGATGCACCTCCTTTATCTTAACCAAAATCTCCCTGCAGCACTATACCACCATGGTGTCCATCTGCACCTTCCCACGGGGGGGATACGCTCCCAAAGGGGAGGTTTGCCGCATTTAATGTAACCTACTCTTGGTCATACACCTTCAAAGAAAATTTCGTTTCTCTACCTTCAATGCATTGGAAATTGGGTTTTGGGGGCGGCCATTTTGGATCCAAGTTGACGACTTTTTGAAAGTATTCTTATGTTGTTGTGACCTACTTATGATGGTACACCTTCAAGTAAAATTTCATTTATCCAGCTCAAACGGTGTGCAGAATGGGATTTTGGGCGGCCATTTTGGATCCAAGATGGCGACTTTTCCAAAATGTAATATTTCCCTAAACTACTCGTCATAATGCACCTTTATGCCAAATTTCGTATCTCTAGCTCAAACGGTGTGGAAAATGGATTTTTAGGTCCACCATTTTGGATCCAAGATGGCGTCTTTGGTAACATCATGTAATGTTTTAGTAACATACAAGTGATAATGTACCTTGTTACCAAATTGGATATTTCTGGCTGCAGCCGTTTAGGCTGTGTATTCTATACAATAATGGGATCGGTGGCCATTTTGAATCCAAGATGTCGACTTTTTCATTTCGTAACATTTTCTTGAACTACTAGTGACAATACACCTTTAGGTCTATGCCAAATTTCATATCTCTAGCTCAAACTATATGGAAAATAGATTTCTTGCTTCCGCCATTTTGGATCCAAGATGGCGTCTTTGAATGCATTAGGTAACATTTTTGTAATCAAAGAGTGATGTTGTACCTTTATGCCAAATTTGATTTCAATATCCCCAGCGGTTTAGGCTGTGTATTCTATACAACAATGGGTTCGGCGTCCATTTTGGATCCAAGATGGCTACCGATTTTGCTCATTAACGAACTTAACCGAGCGATTAAACCTAGAAATAACATATTTCAATTTGGTTCAAATATCTTTAAAATTATGGCCGTATTATTGTTAATACATCAATAAATACATAGATATCGTACTGCTCTCAATAGGTAGATTTTTCTTCGAAATCTACCTAAATACATTGGTTTTATCAACGTTTAAAACACGTATGTGCTACTGGGGTATTGAAAGTGTCATTATATAAAGAAAGAAATTAAAGTATCTGGCTTCCCTGATTTGATTCGCAAATGCAGAAAGTATTATCTGAAAGTTAAGAAGAGCGTACAAAAATGTAGGTTAAATCTGTTATTACATTCTTTTCTTTATTTCACAATGGTTCGTGGTGTCCCCAAATCTTGCAACGTTAATTTAACTCAATTCTGGACGTCATACAATGATGAAATTTTGCACAGCGCCGACGTAAATCTGCCGTGCAAAAGCAAAAGACCGTTTCTGCACATTCGACCGAAATAGAGTTGTTTAATAAAGGTAGACCCTATGAAATCAATTTTGGTCAAATATTACAGATACGGCTTTCTGCCTTTGGACAAAGGTTTGCCGTGCTTATTAGTAAAAAAACCGTATCTGCAAAAATTGTACAAATTGGGTTAATAACACCAAATAGAACATATGACTGCAATTTCGGTCAAATTTGCAGATACGTCTTTTAGCCTTAGGACAGCAGAAGTCGTGTGACAATACAATATTCCATTGTTACTTTCCTATATCTTTATTATATAAAAATGAATGTTACAATGTTTGAGTTAACATCACGCCAAAACGGCTGAACCGGTTCCAATGGTTTTTCGCATGTGACCAGATAACTTGAGCTTTAGGTACATTTTTATTAACCGGAAATGACTGTGTCGCGAAGTAATGAATAAAAACAGTAATTTCATTCTTATAACAATGCAATAAATACATTGTTTCCATTTTTAAATTAAAACAACAATTAGAAATAAATAAATAGTAAATAATGTAAAATAAAACAACAATAATGTAATTTATTTTGTTTATATTTTGTAAATTTCAATTTGGATTGTTGGAAATAAAAATATTTAGATTCATTGTTGTAGTATTAGTACTAGTTGAAGTAGGGGTAGTAACTGCTGCAGCAGATTTGCCCCATGGGGGCGCAGCCCCCTGCAGAGTCTGGTTACGATAAAGGGGGCGCATTAACCGAAAAGTCACCAAGTTAAGGGCGAAGCCCGCTACGGAGAAGTGAGTATTGGTGCTGACAGTCCCGATGACTTTTGCCAACTCACCCGCACCAACGGGCGGGCACTTTAGCTACTTTCTATATGTTTATATATTTTAAAAGCATATTTTAATATATTTTTTGTAATGTGGACTTCTTTATCCTAAAATAAGTACTAGGCTGCAACGATATTGCGTTCGAGTGGTTGCAGAACACTTTAGGATTTTAGGTCCCAAGACATTGACTTGAGAAATAGTATCCGAACACCGACATAACTCGATAAATATAATTAAAAATACAATTCGTACTAAACAGTAAAAAATGAAATAAATAACTAGATAAAAAATAATAATAAAAATATCTAAGCATGATTAGAAAGAAAAGCATGGAACGCGTCAATTGAAGAATTTATGAAGTGACTGTATATGAGAGCGAGTCCCATACATTTCTTTTTATTCATACATAAACAAAATTTTCTACTTTTTAGTACGAATTGTTTAAATAAAGTATATGTCTTTAAAATAGTTTTTTTTAGGTCTATAATTTTAAGGCATACATTTTTTTTTTTTAGCTTTCCAAATGTCCTGTTTTGACTTTACCCACATAGCAAAATGACGTCCCAGGGATATCTGACGGATTTCCTGGCAGGATATCGGGACGTCCGTAGGACGTCCGGTTTAAGTCCCGTTTACATCCATGGGACGTATAGTTATAATTAATCCTTCGTATAACTATACGAAAGCATATCCTTCGTATAGTTATAATTAATTAAATAATAATAATAGTAAGGTCGATTTAATTTATAGAAATTCCAGGTAGGTAATCCCGCATGGCTTTCCGGGGGACCTCCATACGGGATGAACTGTTTGTATTGCCCACAGAGTTATCCCACGGACGTCCTTAGGACATCGCTATGGGAGCAGGACCATTCTGACGGTAATGGGATCTAAATGGGACGTCCCAGGGACGTACTCTGCTATGTGGGTATATTAGAAAAATACGAATAGATTTTAATAAGTATATTATTGTGACCGACTTTAGGTTTATAGTATTCACGAGCGTTCCTATTATCGGCCAGGTGACACTTAAGTGACGTTTCTTATCTAGTTTTATTGTGATGTTAATTTTTTTCGTTCCTAATAGTGTCCGTCGTGGGTGAATGGTAACGCTCGCTGCATTGTAACCAAGGAGGGTTCGGGTTCATATTCTCGGTAAGGACACGGGGCCAACATTAAACTGTAAGTCCCGTCCTTAGGACATCATCTGATGGAAGACACTAGTAAACCACCATCGGTTTACATTGCACTGGGACCTTAGGGTTAGGACCTGCCGCCGTCAGAACACCTAATTGTTCCTTGTAATCTAACAGTCTTCTTAACAGCACATTGTGGTCTTATATTTATTTTAATTTTAAATAGATATAAATTTTAAATAGATAAATAATAATAAATAAAATTAGTCTTTTTTACACGAATGTAATAACTTTATTTTTTATATTAGGTCTAAATAAAAATTATCCAGCACTGATGAATATGAGTGCTTATTTTTATGGAGAAAAATAGTCCGCAGTATCATAAAATAGGGACCGCTGGTTCTGAGTAGATGACAACTGGTGAATACAATTTTCGTAAAAACAATACGGAACGCTAGTAAAATTTTGAGTTGAGAAAGGCGTATTTGAAGTAAAGAGCGCATGTGTCAGAATTAGGCTAGAAAAAGAAATATGGAAATAAAATATCTTGTCCGACCGCTGGTACCCTCACCCTACGTTATATTTCCAAACATACAATCTCTTAAAACATTTCGAGATATTCTTAGAAAAAGTTTTGTTAAATGAATATGTTTGGAAATATATCTTACATGACTCCGAAAATATTTTTGAACACCATTAATGGACATGAACAATTTTAAAGTTTATTTCGTTTTCCTTGCTGTGTAATTACGAATATTAGTATTAAAAAAACCCGTTGAACTTAATGTGAACTCAACGGTTACCTAATGTGAGAAACCATGTGGAAAACATTAATTTTACACGGGCACCTCATATTTACACACACATGGAAAAGACATAGTGATTATTTTCCATTTCACACTAGATAGGACCTATGCGTTAAAAAAAACAACCCTTGAATAAATTTAATAACTAAACTTCTATTTAAATTTTCCTTGGTTAATTTGTGAATGTGTTACGCAATACTTGTTGAACGAGAGTTTGTTATACTGACCGACAATTGGTTTCCGCATACTATACTACAGTATATCGATCAATTCCGTAAAAGTGTTACGTTTTGAGCACTGGATTTGCATCAGTGAGTAAATTTTTATCTCAGCCTATTATTATATATATATATTTTTACATATTTTGTAGGTATAATTTATATTTGTTAATTAAAATGATTAATTTGAAATAAACTTCACTAATAATTTATTTTAATATTGTATTTGAGAATTTCTCTCTCTGAAACCTGCCTGTTTCGAACAATCACGAATAGATGGCACTAGGGGTTTATCTCGGTGGCTATCTGGCGTATGGTTGCATCCATGTTTTACGGATTTAGAATTGCAGTTGCCGTATAACCCCCATTTTGTACAATATTGTAAGTTAAGGTATGTAGGAAAACTATTTTATTAATATTAACTTTCATTCTGTATATAATAAAATGGTATGAGTGAAACAAATATTTTTGAAAAAGCAAATACTGGATCTTCGGGGACTCGAACTCGTGGCAGTAGTTGTAAATCGTGTTTGTTAAGAGCCATTTAAATTTTAAATATTGACATTAACAACAAAGTTAAATAAAAGTACGATGAAACGTTAGAAGTAGCACATACTGCAAAGCAACAATCACAATGTGTTAATTATATATAAACTAAAATTAGAAGCCACGTGTATAGAGGGCTGAACTTGCCAAGAAGATTTGGCAGGAGGTCGTAGGTTCGAGTCCAGTCTGGGTGTATCATTTTAACAGACACCCTTTCATCAATGAAAAATTTTGCTACAGAAATTTTTGTTTACAATTTTAAATATATCATGCTTTCAACGCGGGCAGTTCTTTGCATGTATCATTAAAGTAGGGGGACCTAACTTCAAAATAAGAGTAATAACTATACAGTGTAAACTAGTATTGAGGAATCAGTATTGACACATCATTGGCAAATTTATCGACTATGGTAAAAAAAAAAATGCATTTTGTACGCAATGTGTAAACTAGTACCATGTTGAAGTTTTCTTTTTTATTTATATGTAAAACCATATGGCACATAGAGGAATGTGACGATTGAACATATTTTTGAGTTTCATAAATATAAGGCGGTTTAGAAGTTTTTAATGGTATATTAGGTAGACCTTTGCTAAGGTTTAGTTTATTTAATGTACACGCAACATGCAGGTAGACTACATAAAACCACGGCATGCCATTTCAAGAACTTAAGTGCAAGGTACGATTGACACGTGGGGAACAGTTCGGAAGACACGGGTGACTGGCACTTTAAGAAAGGTGTGGATTTAAGTGCCACTTTCATTACACTGTATAAAGGTTTGGTTATGTTAGATTATGTCGAAGGTAGGTGTTAATCACAAAAAGCACAGCGAAATGTGCGTTAGACGTTAGTATTCTAAACCGTCAACAAAATATAAATGACCATTGTGCTATACGTACTTTGGAATCGACATTTTCGGGAAAGAAGCATGGTATTTAGTGAGCATGCTATACTGTATACGGTAAATGATGTCCCTACACTGACAAGCTTCGTTTACGTGTATTTAAGAACAGCTGCAACCTGGAGATTTTTTGGGCTGGACTTGAGATATTCCCCGGTAGTTCGAAGATCAGCTAATAATAAAAATGACAGCTTCTACATTAGACCCGGTTTTTGGTATTTTGCACGCATTTTAGTACCTATTATGGCTGCTGGAATGCAAAATGTAGTAATTTGTGGTGTTTCCAGTGCTCTGTGGCAGAAGAAGCTAATATAAAGATAAATGTTATCATGCTAAGTTAGATTAGGACGTTACGTTACCCGGTGAGCACCCTTATTTTGTTTAAGCGTAAATGCTTAAAACCCAATAGGATTCTTTAACCCTATATCGTAGCTGTTGTTCTTTGGAACAAATCTAGTTTAGGGTAAGCATGATCATACTAACTTAACCATACCTACCTTTATAAAATGTAACAGAATTACCATAATCAAGCTCAGCTACCTTAAACTAACGAATTTGAAGCAGAAAGCTGAAAAACACTGAAATTCCAAATTCATAATAGAAGACCCATGCTTACTCTAATCTGGAATAGAGCCTCGTCTTGAACATTTCTCCTTGCAGTACAGCGCTAGTAGCTATAATTTATAACCATATCTTTAGAAATTACTATATTAAATACACGCGGTCGTTTGAGTTTGCAAAGAAAATACTTGCACTAATAAAATACAAGTAGTTAAATGTATAACTTGGATGCATGTATTTGGCTTTCACATACTGGGAGAAGAAAAAAGCGGAAATTATTTTTTAGGCTTAATATCCTCAATGTCTCCTGTATTTTGGCATTAAGTTTCACCAAATGGCTATAAATGAAGTGAACTATTTAACAAAACAAAACAAAAAATCTTTATCGTTATTTCTTGGTATATCTCGTTACAAATTTCGTCAGTGTTGTGCTATAGTTATTTGCCTGTATCCACAATCAGTAATAGGTGTAGGTAATGTCGAATATTTGTTTTGGCATGGGCTACACCTGTTCAACGACTGCTCACTAATGTACACTGTAGGGTTATAGTAGCCAGAGCAGCTATCAGTGCAGATGCAAGTAGTGTATAACCTTGTGATGGCCCCAACGCTGGCGCGACAAATATGTAACTTGCCGATCTGGTGTGTTGAACGAGGGCGAAGAGCGAATCGCTGGACTGCGAGCGAGGTATCGTACGTGCTACAGGCTGAAGGTGTTCTGTTTAGGTGACAAACTTTTTATCGTTGACCGGCGTACTTCTACAACTTGAAGATAATCCTTGATTGTGCATATATGTGGTCTTTAGTTTGATATGAATAATACATAATATAGCAGAGCAGGGCTTTGACTGCCGCAATATATATATTTTTTATTTTATTTATTTTTTAATAAACTGTACCTCCGTGCTAGGTACTTAGACTACACAACGTTGATTTAAATTATATGAAGTTCATTAAGGTTAATGTAAAGCCAATATCTCCAACAAAAGATGGCAGCATTATCTCCGTATATGCATAATGCATTTTTATCGTTGTACGAAATTTCAAAGCTGCTCCTGCAAATACAAAACCTAGAGAGTTCTAAATTTCAGGGAACCAATTCAAGAGTTTTATCCCTGCCGATTTTTTAAATTTCTTTTCTTGTTCATTGTTGAAAGAGCTTCATTGTTACAGATTTGGATATCCCAGTGGGAGTTCGTGACACAAATAATACGTGATGTACTACCAAAAATGCTCATTCATCGACACGCTCCTACAATCCTTGTTCATTAACTTTTAATTTAGATTTCGGGGCTTAGACGGGGTACCGATAGTGCCACTGACTGCTATTAGATAATGTTTCACTAGCTTTCTAGATTAAGGACCAAGTTAATACATGTTTAGTTAATGCATATCAAAATGATAAGTGAAGTGGAACTTCTAATTTACCTGACGAGCCGCCACTGGGATATCCATAACAACAATGAAGTGATTTCAACAATGAACAAGAAAGAAAACAAAAAATCGGCATTAATCGAACTCTTGAATTGGTTATGAACTTTCTGCCCTGAAAGTTTGAACTCTCTCGGCTTGAATTTGTAGGAGTACTTTTGAAATTTCGTGCAACGATAAAAATACATTAGATATATACAGAGATAGTGCTGCCATCTTTTGTTGGAGATCTTAGCTTTACATTGACCTTAATAACACTTGATACCAGAACTTTGAACATATTATAGTTTTCCAGTACCGCACCAGTAACTTAATGTAGGAGAGAAGTATTTATTCCCATATGTTTGATTCGACACTCTAATGCAGAAGACCTCGTCCTAAGCCAAAGATGAATTTAGAAGACCTTCAAACAAAGCATGGCAATCTAATTTTTATACCCACCTTCTATTGCATAAAATATTTATAACTTGAACTATCCGGTCTGAGCCAAAGATGCCTAGAGGCCTAAAGTAAAATTCACATTCAATTGAACTAACATTTGCACAAAGCTCAGAGTATGCATGGTTCCCATTGATAACTTCGTCTGATGACCTCATATATTCGTTTCGGCCTTACGTAAAATTCAGATTTACATCATCGTTCCTACAGCAACAGATTGCTAGTTCCTGAAGCTATAGCTTCTCGCATCGTTTCTGTGTACGAATGAGATCATTACAGATTAGGTCAGACAATTGACAGTCGCGTTCTCAATTTACGAAAAAGGGCCAATCATGATAACCGTGTGATCTGAGGCGTCTCGATGGTACAGGGGTCGAATCTCGGCTAGGGTGTGGATATTTATGGATTTTAGAAACTTGACAGCAGATAGAATCGGGCATGCCGAAGTTATTAGTTTCTAACATGGCCCCAAAATACTAAGTTTTATGAGAAGGAAGATGGCGTTTCACTTCAGAGTTGATACAGGGAAGATCGCGTTTCGTCTTTTCACGCGAGAGGTTGCGCTAAGTGTTTTGGACCAGTTTGATTTTACAGATCCGATGCTAATATACTGAATTTTTACTAAGATTATGTTATGAGTTTAATAATATATTTATAAGTTTCGTAATTATATTGTAAATCTAATTTTAACAATGAAATAGTGTCCTCTTTTTCAGATCCAACGTAAAATTAAAAACAAAAAAATAAGAAAAAATCGTGAACTGTCGCGTGGGGTTAAAATTAAAATAACCAGGAAATACAATCCCACGAGTGGTCGCGCTGGGTGTAAACGACCAGGGCCCTATTCGAAGTGCCTCTCTCAAAGCCTAAGCCACACAACTATTAGGGTAACTGAATGGCGTATCATGTTACATTCTCTGAGCAGCGTGATAGTATACTATAGAACTACTATTAGGTAGATTGGGGAGGGAATGCGGGGGAGCATTTAAAAATGGCGACGTAAATAATACGACCCTGGTCGAAATACTCTATAGGCGTATATTAGATGCATCTAATCTATACTTAACTGTTTCAGTGTATTTTTTTCAATACTACTCGCAGGTTCCTCGCGAAAAGAAGGCTATACGTGAAAGTTCTTTAGCTTTCTGGAATGTACATTTCAATTAATTTATGTCCTTTAGAGAACTTTACCTCAGGTTGGCATAGGGGTGTTAGAGGAAGTCGGTCTGGGCCTAGTTTGACTGAAGAAAAACTTGAGTCAGTTAGGGCGACAGCTGGGATTCTTGTCAGGACTTTTCGATTGCTAAGCTGGCGCTCTGCCAGCTGAGCTACGGCTGCTCAGTCTTTTTCTGTTTTGAGTATTACGTCTTCCCCGTCGCATTAATTGGCAGTGTTTACAACCTTATAACTTTTTCAAGTATTTTCCTAAATGTTGCAAATTATCTCACGATGGGGAATGTTAAGGAATGATGTTTTGAGTGCTCTCTGCTCGTAATAACTTGTAGCTGAGGAGTGTGATTGGTGAATAAAACCCAGGACATTCCGCCTCTTGTACCATTAATGATGTTTTTAATTGGTTATTGAATAATGATATTGTGTATTTTGAATTCTCATGGGTTCTCTCGTGACTTGAGTTTTTCTGTCACCAGGCAAATATCGAGATGGTACCATGAACTTAGGCTCTGGCTGGTTCCTTCCCGCGTCATTTCCCCTTCCCTAGCCCGGCCTGAGCCTTACATGTGCCTAAGAACATTCATAAATTTAGATTCAAAACTACAATCTATTTCGCAGATCTAGTTGTTTGGATCATTGGGTAGAAGAGAAGGGTGGACTGAAGGAAATTGCATTCTTAAAATGTACGAATTTTGATTACTCTGCAAAATATTACAAGTTTCATTGAATGTGGTCGAAATATGTAAAAGATATTCACAGAAGTATTTTTGGTCAAAGGTTGCAAACTTTTAATTTGTATTTTTTTTTTTTTTTTTTTTGCACTAAGATATGTAATTGTATGCTTTTTTCCCTTTATTTTCCAGGTTCTTGTGGCATAATGTAATTAGAAGAATTGATTTTGACATAC